>VYYJ01002604.1:0-20496 GCA_021029165.1 Cyphoderus albinus | reverse complement strand
ATTGTAAACCTCTGAAATTGAATCAATCAACAAGAAAAGATCAGTTTAATGTTTAATTACGGATTAAACATGGCAGCCTTTATGGCAGTTCCATGTGGATATTTAGGAACGACCTAGCTGAATTCAACAGAGTCTGTATTAATTTTCTTTCATTCAAAATTGTTAAAAGAATAAAATTCAAAGACATACAGGAGATTTAAGACAACAGATCTACAGGCAGAAATAGATACATACATCAACCAATTAAATTAATTAACCAATGCCTACCTTAACTGCCAAAATGGATCAGTTTAATTCAGCTGTCTGCGTGTGACCACACCAAAGGACGAGTTGTTGATTTGAGACAAAATTAACTTAATTGAAGATTTAATTAACAGAAGGAAAATTATCGAACAACTTTAATACAACATTACACCTATGACCTAAGCCTTCACGTTGTTTTTGCCAGTTGTCACTTTACTAACACAACACAAGTTCATTCACTTGTTTTGTTTTGTGATTTTGAGAAAAATGTGGCGACGAAATGGGGGCACTTTGATACAAAAGCAAACTTGCAACAGGAAGCCGAGAATCAAGAAAGATTCAGGCAGTGGCTCACTCACATAATAGAAAACCCCTATAGAACACAAAAATCTAACTTTTGCAACAACTCACCACTCACCATCCCTTTGAGATAAGATAATCAAATCAGATGTGAATTCGTGGCTATCTTCGGCGAGGCGAGATTTGCATTTCTGAAACATTTCTATTTCCCCTCTTTACCAATTTGTAACTGTATAAAATTACATTTAAGCTTTAGATTTAGCTTACTATTACTCTTATGAAGGAGAGAAAGTAGCTCCGGGACTGGACTTTTTTATACTCTGGTGAGTATAAAAATTGGATTTGTAATTGCAGCAAATAATTGAAGATTCATTAAAATTGACTGTATGGAAATGTTTTTGTTTGCTGATTTTCAGTGATTTTACGTGAAGGAGGTGGTAAGATGTGGTCCGATACTCTTTTAATTATATTCATCTCAATTGTGACAGCTTTCTTTGGAGAAGGTGAGCTTTCGGCCTTTTACTCCAAATTAAATTCATTTTATACATGAGATTTTTCTTCTTGGTCCCATTGTTTAATAACTCGAATGGTTTAATTCCAGGTGTGACATGGCTCATGGTTTACAGAACAGAAAAGTACCAAAAATTAAAAGCAGAAGTCGAGAGGCAATGTAAAAAATGTAAGTTGTAGGAACTATCAATCCATTTGCTATAAGCAAGAAAATGCAAAGATCGTGACGCTACAAATGGCGGCTTTATTTATATCTTTAACTATGTTGTTTCACAGTGGAAAAACGTAAAGAAGCGACGGGGGAGTCGGTCATAGTTAAGAACCAAAAGAAGAAGTTGGAAAGGGAAGAAGAGAAGTTGAAAACGAACACGAGGGACCTTTCACTCGTCAAGATGAAATCCATGTTCGCCATAGGTCTTGCTTTCACAGCACTTCTTAGCATTTTCAATTCCATGTAAGTCAAATAATGTAATTGATGACAAATACTTTGAAAATCCTATAATTATACATAGATGATATGTCAATTAAAATGAGCCGGTTTTCTTTACTTAAGCTTTGATGGACGAGTAGTTGCCAAATTACCATTTATTCCTCTAGGATTCCTTCAAGGTAAGATATAATTTTTGATTATAATTCGAAAAATTGGCTCACCTCACCTTTTTACTTGTCATCATCATCATTTTATTATTTTATTTAAAATAATAATTTATCAATTTAGGACTATCTCATCGAAACCTTCCAGGAACGGATTATACCGACTGCTCATTCATCTTCCTCTATATTCTTTGCACAATGGCCATTAGACAAGTAATTCGTCTAAAGCAAAGTTTTAAAACAATAAAGTACTTAATTATGATCAAATGACTTTACAATGTTTGCAACAGAATGTACAAAAGCTGCTAGGATTTGCACCTTCGAGAGCGGTATCGAAACAAAGTGGAAACATTTTTGGACCACCTCCAGCAAAATGAATTTATACTGAGGCTAAAAAGAAAAATCACACTCACTTTAAGAAATGGGTTTATTTCACCTTTCACTTCTTCTTTGTTAGATCTATTATCTGTCAGTAGTCGGTAGGTCGGCTAGTCAATAGAAAAACTGAAATTCAAAACAGCTTTGTACTCTGAAGTAATTTTGTTATATAAAAATAACATTTTCTTCAAGTTTGTTACTCAAATCGAAAATCAAATAAATGGCGAATACCTTAAGGGTTGAAGGTATTAAAACTGAAAAATCATCGCTTACTAAATGTTCGATGTTTGATTTGATTGTAATTACATGTATGAAAAGTCATGCAGTGAGCACAATATGGATTACCAGTAAGGTATGGTAGAAAAGCTCCACGTTTTTAAGAAGGAAGATTGCTTTATTCAATAGATACATAGATCATCGATATGAATACAAACGTTCATTTAAATCTAATGTTCTCAATTTGGAGGCGATGGAGCCATATTTTAAGTACTAAAAGCGAATATAGTTTCCTACGGGTACAGAGAATAATTTACATTTACGTCATGCAATGCAAAATTCGATTAGTGGCTACGCACGCATGTCTCAACTTATAATAATGCTTAAAATAATAGTTTTTCCGACTCAAAAGGAATGAATTGTCAACAACAGCATTTAAATATCAACTTACCAACAAAAAAGGAACATTGAAACATAAAAAACAACAGTAAAAACAAGTTTTACTATTCTGACGATCTACAGTCAATGAAGAAACCGTCTTCGTCAATTAATATTTAAGTTAACATCGATATTTTATACAAGAAAGCATTTAACTACTTACATTAGCTTACAAATATTCGTTAAAACTATTTCAGTATTACTTACTAAATTCGTGATGAATTACTCAGAGAATAAATCTGCTACCTCATTTATAGAAAAACTCATTTTTCATCTATCAAATAAATACACTTTGCACGAAATATTTTAACGATAGTATAACAATGTCGACAAAAAAGATAAATGAAAAATGATTTGATTGTAATGATAGTTCCTAGAGTGGTATATTTTTCTGTTTTATTCTTAATTAAACCTCGAAGAACTAATTTCGTAATTCGTATAAGAAATCTGATGTATTTCATTCAACTTGGAAATTACTGTACAAGTAGAAATTGTTTTGTAAGTATGGGCCAACTAGAGATCCGTGTCATACCAAGCAGCGTCTTGGTTGCCGTCCGCTGGTGGCTGAGGTGGGACATGAGGTGGATTATACGTGTCAATATCCATTGCATCAAAATTAAAGTCCATCATTCCATTATCCCCCCCATTATACCCTATATAGAGGAATTATCATTCCAAACATTAAAACTGGTCTGACACTTTTGACCAATTTTGTTCGGCTAGTTCGTAACTCGTGACTTTTCGTTACCAATATTATTCTTAAATCATTTGTTCGCGAAGACAAACAAAATTTTAACAGTTGAAAAAATTCAAACTTAAAAAAAAAACTGAAAACTTACTGTGGCTGGGCACACTTGGTGGATTCGAGCCAGAGAAAACAGGAGAGTCAAATACTTCGGGTGAAAGCATGTCCTAAGAAATAATAATTTTTAAACGCAAAATAATAAATGAAGCCATTCATAAAAAATAATGTACATACAAGCAGTGAAATTAATAAAAAAATGTATAATCAATTAAGCAAATGCAAGTGTCAAAAGCTTAATGGCAGAAAGGGATAGACTTATAAAATTGTTCAGACGTGAAATTTATATACACGTGTGTTATAAAGTACAAAGTGTTTGTAGTTATTTATAATTGGAATTCAGAGATCATTGACATTGAAACCCTTCGATTAGCTGCCACCGGTTGTGTTTGCGTTAATTTTTGACTCGCTGATGTGACTTTTAAACCCCCCCTTGGTTTGGACCAAATGTTACCTGGAAGTCTGGCGGCGGTGCGCTCATATCATGACCCCACATGGATTCTCTGTCAAAAAGTGAATTCGTTAATTCCATTGATAAACGCTTTTTGAAATCAGGTGGCTTGTCCTCAGACATGCGGAAAAGAATGGCTGCAAATATAAATGAGTACATATACTTTAGTCTTCCACACTTAAATAAATGATGAAAATGAGTTGTGCAATTGCCTTCCTTATTAAATACACATACCTGCAGCATACGTGGCCACACCCTCATTACGAGAGTGCAATAACTCGGTGAGAGGGTTTGTGGCTCCTTCGCGTTCAATCATGTCAGCGCCGTCCTTGTCCGAAGCCAGTTCGCAAAGAACTCCAGCAGCGACCCTTTGGATGTTTTCCAGTTCGTGATAGAGAAGCTATATAATGATAAAATTGAAAACATTTATAGGCACGAAAATCATTACATTGGCGATTTTGTTTATGTATTTTAAAATTTTACCTGAACAAAGATGGAAATGACGTTCATTCCCCGAATTTGTGCTCTGTTGTGTGCTTCCCGTGCCAAAACGTTTAGAGCTCCGACTGTGCCCTCCACAATCTCCTCCATTCGAACTCCATCCGGATAAAGAGCCACGCTGCCTCCGCTTGAAACCGATGTACGTCGTTGGGAATCCTGATAAGCCCTCATCAACAAATGTACCAAGCGTGCAATTGCGCCGTTTTCTCTTAACGGAGCCTGGTTTGCAGAACAGTGTGCTAAGTTGCGAATTAGTCCGATGACTGCTTTGATCAGTGGCCAGCGCGAAGGGGGCTGCATTAGTTTCACAATAACAGGAATGCCATAACAGAGACCTAATATAAAAAGAAGGAAAACATTCAGAGAAATAGTATGAGATTAGTGCACGTGTACATTTCATATTCTTAACAATACAACGTACGGATAGAATTTTGAGCCATCTCTTGTTCTTCATGTCGTGAGGTCAAGTGACGTAATGCGCAAATTGCCGGCTCAGTGATTTCTTCGCGTTCTCCAGCGGCTCGAATGGTTCGTACAAGAGCTTCAATTCCATTCAATTGGCACGTAACCATTTTGTTGTGTGGATTGTTGCAGGTTAAATTTGATAGGATGCCAGCTGCACAAGTGACGATGTTACCATCCTCAGACGCCAAAAGATTGATCAAGCTTTGGAGTAAAGTCTCAAGCCCTTCCTAAAGTTTCGTAAATTGCAGAACGAACCAATTAATTCGTGACTCCATATCTCATATCTAATCGTATATATTTAAATTCGTATTTACAAAGAGTTACGTACAACTTTTGTAGCTGCATCTGACAGATTTCTCAGTGTCCACAAGCAGTTCAAGACAAGACGTTGTGATGGGTGGCCCAAATGAATGGCCAATGCTTGCATGCCTCCGGCTTCCACAATTGATGGCTTGTTGCTTCCGCACACGCTTAAAACTGTAATAGATAAAATTATTCTCGTTAGATCAATTCTGAGTCACATTAGTGACATAAATGTGCACCGCACTTTCATTTCAGACTTCACATGCATGAAATGTATTATGTACCTTTGAGAACTCTCGAAGTTGTCCAAAGGAGTTTCTCATATTCATATGAACGCATAATGCGAACCAATTCGACTGGTCCTTGGGAAGCAAGAATGATAAGTTTGGATTCCTGATTTCCATAAGCCAAAATCTGTAGACAGTCGGTTACGATGGCCAAGAATTTCACATTGTTCCGCTGCAAGAGAGAGACCATCTTTTGCAGTCCACCAGCCAAACGAACGGCCATTTTTGATCCTGAGAATTTTAAACGATAAATTATTTTTAAACGAATGACGATGATTTATTGACCTATAAATTTAAAAAATGGAGAATTTTTATTCTATTCTTATTCACCTTCTTGGTGGAGCAAAAGGTTGTGCAAAGTGGTAATTGCGTAGAAGAGGACTGCCTCCACTGGAGAGCTAAGGAGCTTCACCAGAGCTGGAATCCCTCCACTTTTAAAAATTGCAAGTAAACCCTGTCGGTGATGTGAAAGGTTATGGAGTGTTCCCACAGCCCCCTTTGTGGTTTCGAGGTCATTAGAGCTGGATATCGCTCTGACAAGAGCTGCAACCATCTGAGAACGATTTGGATAAAGCGCTATGTAGTTCAGTCGTTATCATAATAAATCTTAATGGTTTTGGATTTTTCAAAAACTAACCTGCGGCGAGTTCATTATGGCATGCCTTGATGCTTCCTTTTTGCTCAGTTGGTGAACCATCATTGCTGCCTGTGAAACCACCACTTGGTCCTCATCGTTCAAAAGTTTGATGAGCTCTGGAATGGCTCGAGTGGCCAAGTCGGCGTCATCCTAAATAACATAATACAGAGCGCCATATTAATAGCCGACTCTAAAATGGCAATCTCAATTGAGAAGACATGGATGATCTATAGAATTAATGGTCTCACTTGGTAATTGATGAGGTTAACAACTGCATGTTTCAACATCTGAGATGGCTCAGCAAGTCTTTGTACTGCTGTCGGTTGTGAAGGGTCAAACTGTGTCGATGGAATCTCGACGCCTTCATCAAGCGTCTCAGGGAACATCGCAGCTCTTACACGCTGAGATCGTGTGATGTTCAATTCAGTGTTCATTTCTAATAAAGTAACGAAAGCATTTCAATTGCCATATTGCTGTCCCCATTTAACAAATCGGTTTTTTTCTGACATTAAATTTTTAAACGGTGGATTACCATCGACTTGATCCTGTGTGAATCCTGTGTAACCCTGAGAATCAAGATCGAACAGCAGAGGGTCTTCTACCAACTCCTCTTCCCGGATGGAATGTGTTCCAGTGGTGGCGCCAGAGTGGACACCGGAGTCCAACACTCCATAGCCTCCTTGCTGCCACATAATCGTTTCGCTCTCCTTGTCTACAATTATGCAAACAGATATTTTTTACAATTTTCTCCTTGCCGTAGCAGCTTTGAAACTATTAAACTACAACTTGATGTATTTGTAATGACTTACTGGGACGCGAAGCACTGGCAGATCCGTGCATTTGGTACGCCATCTTGGAGACAGCCTTAATTGAATTTCTTTACTGATAACTTTCTTCTGCCTTTTCAAGTTTCACAGAATGCCTACAAGAGTAAAATGAAAGAATTTGTTTGTAAGCACCTCCCATAGAAAATATTTCCTGATAAAGAAAGTGACATGCATATTTGTATGTGAATGAATTCAAGTTTATAACGGAAGTGGGTTGTTAGCATTGATTGTCTTAATTAGTCAATTAATCGTTACTGTTACACTAATTATAAAATGAATACAATTATTTGGAAATTAAATACCATTATTAGGTACTCACCAATTGTTTCACATATATCAAACTATGGATGTGTCATCCCCTCACAATTTTTCACCGCACGCACTTTGTCTGCTGACGGTTGACACACTTCCGGTTCCTTTAAACACTTCAATTGTTCAGCAAAGTTCGTTTCGTTATGTTAATTTTCGTCTTGTTAAATGTGGATCACCGAATACCTGAGTGAGTACACCTGTACATATATATCAAATTTAGAAGACACAAAAATTATCAGCTCTGCTTAAATGAATGGTATTTATTATTAAATATTCTCTAATAATACTCTACTCTATTTTGCAACAAGTTTAACAAATCCCTACAAATTAACTACTGTGTATACACTCTATATAATCAACCACAATTTTTATTACTCATATTAATTTTTTTATTAGTTGGAATGTAAATACTTTTACTAAAATACTACTGGTTTTACATCGCCTGCCTGCACCTCGTTAGTAGACCTGTGCCACATACTAAGAGACACTGCTTTATACACTTTTTAATGTAAATGTAGGGATTTGTCATATAATTATTCTTTTTACCAAGAAAAAGTTTCGAGTGTTCACATACCGTCATCACTGCTCAACTCACTCTCTTCATCCTTTATTCGAGGAGAACAAACGATTAGTCAATTTTATGCACTTCTTCACCTCTTCGTATTATTCGTATACAAATAAAACAGCTATGCGAATGCGAGCGATGCCATTTATATATCATGATAATATAACAATAGTCCTCTCCTCCTCGTCTCATCTACCGTTTAACCCAAAGAGAAAGAGAAAGAAACAAGCTTCATCGTCATCATCTCTCTCTCCTCCATTTCATCTATATCCCATTCCTCTCACAGTAAAAAAAGTTACATCCACAACATATCCTTTTATCCACACCATATCCACCTACTTTATACAAGACTATTGTAGTAACAAGAACAAGCAAAGAAAGAACATCCATGAGCCATGTACATCTTGTAATAGGTATGTAATAACGAACCATAACCAAAGTCTTTTCGCTTTGCTGTTATAGTTGAAGCAAGTGAGTGAGATTTTTTGTTATGTTGTGTTGTTGAACACCGAAGGAAGGAGTAAGAGTAACATAAACATAACTGCCTGCCATAATAAAAATCCGAGTGAGAGGAAAAATATGTACATCTTCGTTATATGGGGGACAACGAAAATATAGAAGGAACAAGTAACAAGAGCAGTCGAAGTAAGTCCATTTTGTCAGTATCAATTGTATGGGGCAAAAGTAAGCTTTTCGGTTTTGACACACGTAAGTACACTTGTGCCCACGAAGAAGCTTATATTGAGACAAGTTACTCGTATGCACCTCTGACAGTTTTCTTTAACAACGTAGGTGGTTAACAAGCTTACTACTATGAGGTGATGTGGATGTGATATTCTTCATAAAGAATTTGTCAGTCAGTAAGCATTTAAGCAAAGCAAGCATCGACAGCAACAAAGAAGGAAAGGAACGAACGATAGCGTTCGATTTAAGCATGGGTTTATATTACCGTTTTTTACATTTCAGACAGTTTCGGATGAATAAAATGGGAAATAGCTTTATTATGTGAGTGTGGTCACACAGTCATAGCTTTACAAAGCGTTACTTTTACTTACTCCTCCAACTCATGTCTCGGACACAACGTTAAGCCCTTCTATGCACAGATTTTGTTTCGATTTTGCTTTTCTGAGAAGTTTTGCCTATGAAGAATGGCACCCATTTTATATATGTGCAAGGGTTGCTCAATAAAGTGCAATGCAGGTACATCCAACTGGCTTAAGTACAGGTTATTTTATTGCTGGTAAATACAAGGAAGAGTAAAAGGGGTATTAACGAAACGGCAGGAGCCCTGCAAAGTGCTAAGATTGCTTAAGGCAAGGCAAAACTGATCGTACAAGTGTGCTGTAACTACCTAAATCTTCTTGGTGGGGAGTCAGAGAAAAACTGAAGGAACAATGATGAGATTAGAGAAAGGGTTTTTATGTTATTTATATCGACGGAATAAAATTATTTTAATGTCTTGGGCTTAAGCTTAACTAACCAATTGCAATATGTAAGAGTTGGGAGTGAAGGCTAGAAAAGAAAATACATACATAAACTTAATTGGCATCAGTTTTCATTTTACAGACAGAAAATAAATGACACTTAAATAAAAATGTAATGTGACTAATCGTAAAAGTTTCGACATCGTTAGCAATAAAATTCGTATGGCCCTGATAGACAGAGAGTAAAATTAATATTGAAACTATGCTATACAGCCACTTATCGATTTATGAAATCAAATAACTTGGATTATGTAATTGAATCGAATGTTAAGATCTTCAGCAAAGGGTGATGGCCATGATGGGATACGATGCTGAAAACTTTCACTATGATTTTTTACATACTTTAAAGACTTACAAAAATATGATTTTTAGCTTTAAATTAATTTTAATAGTCAGTAAAGATAAGGATTGTTTTTTTTCTCAAACGATTTATTTTAATTCTCCAAATTATTTTACAATTTACATAGCTGTTTTGTTTACCACTCTTATACATTCCATTTTTGCATACGTTTCCCTTATTTTTAAATACATTAGTTAGGAGTTGTTCTACATGAATGACCAGTTATTGATAACTAACGTTAGCCTAAGCCTGTACAATACAAAGTTTGCTATTATCAAACCAAATAATTATTAATGTGAATTAAACGTTATATCAAAGACAAAATGTCGACGCCAGAATAAAATGAGCCTCAGTTCCCTTCCCTAACTCGTTTTTTGATTTGATCGATTTTGCTTCCAGCTGCGTCATTTGCAGACACTGCTGTGTTACTTACAGCGTCTTTACTATCTTCCACGTGTTGTTTGGTGAGAATGTCATAATAATAGAGAAGCCACACGGTCAAAGCAATCGCTCCAAGTATAACAACAATGCAAATGATAATCGCTAAACATTTGAGGTTTTTTCGCCGGGGAGAACGTGCAACCACTGACACGTCACTAGGTTCCGGTGGTTTACTCTTTGCTTGTGGTCCACTTTGAACAACGATAACCGTTGGGCCGGCGGCTTTCTCCGGGTTTGGCTCCGCACCAGCAGAACCTCTGCGTTCGGAACCGTCCATTTTTGGTGCTCGTGTTGACACGCTTGATTTGGGTTATATTACGTTTATAGCCCCCTGTAACCGATTTTCACCAAAATTGGTAGGATGATAGAACCGGACGAGACGAGTTGAATTATACTAATTTCATGTGGGACTCGACTCATTTAGTGACCTAACGGGTCATTTATTGTACTGGTTGGACATCATCATGCTACCAATTTTAGTCAAAATCTGTTACAGGGGCCTATAAATGTAAAATTCGGAACCCTCCATTTTTTGTACTCGTGATGTTACGCTTGATTTCAGACGGGCACTTAGGAGTGTAGTTAAAAACTTTTCAACTCAATTGCAATTATTATGATACAGATCGTCCTCATAAAAATGCTTCCTTTTTTTGCTGTTGAAGATTTTTTTGTGCTTTTCATAATAAGATTCATTTATAAAAATGATTTCACAGTTTCGCCGTAGGTGAAAGCATGTTTCCATGAATGCTTTAAATTATACTTCAAGTAAGTGGTGAGCAGTTTCTAACAGTGCTGCTACCCAATTGTAGGTAAGTAAGTCTAAGTTAATTAAAGCTGTTGAAATAGTAGAGCTTCTGATTCTGCTCCATTTCTCTTCCGAAATGATAAAATTGGAAATATCTGTAATGTCCGCAGTCCGCAAACTTTGGGGCGCAAAGTTCATGTCAAGATTCATTTATTTCGCCATGTTTTGCTCACCTTCTTAAAAAACCTATTTTTTACAAATAATTTTTCATTATTATTATGCTTGGCGTTAGTAATAATTTCTAAAAAATACACTACATCACTACAATAGAAATTGAATGTTTTGTAGAGATCTTTAATCAAAAGTAAAGCACAAAAAACGAAGAAAACAATAAATGCATTTATAAGTCAAAAGATTATAAAGTTTCGGTATCTGAGGTTCCGTTGTTCGGTCCCATTGTTGTTTCTGTTTCGTTGGAGGTCCCTGATCTGGAAACTGCTTCCGAGGCGGTATTTTTCGCAGAGCTAAGGTCCCAGGTCACAACTCCTTTGTGAACGAGAAGGGCAATGATCCCAACAACAGCAGCAGCGATAAGTGTAAGGCAAATCAAGCAAGCAATTTGGCACCGCACGCACGGGCATATGGGGCCTTTGATGAGGTTGAACTCTTGAAGCTTGAGAAGGTTCCGGTTTGCTTGTGCTGGACGGTGCGGCTTGTACCACGACGACCGTTACTACTGGTGCCTTTGCTCCAGAAGTCCGTTTCACGAGATGCATGTTTCCATAATTAATTTTCTGTCGTAATGTCTACATAATGTGGACCACATTCTGAGACAGTAACTACTTGCGATAATGTTTATATGAATGTTAGATGATATGCGTCTCATCAGGTCAGAACGGTTGGATTTATAAATAAGGATTGAATATGGCTTTATTAAAAGTTTCATAAAATGTCGAATCTTTTAAGTAAGTTCCAGTTGTCTATACTTTTTCCTTAAGTTACTAACAGGATCACGAAAAAGAACAGGGTCAAGGCGAACACTGGAACGCTTCAGTGGCATCGACCCAAAAATCTCTGCGAGGTCATTTAGGCAAGTATGTCGCTGTCTGAATCGATCAGGACTCATCGGCTGAGATCTAAAAATTAATATTAAAACGTTACTTTCATACCGTAACTTCTTTACCACTAATTGATTCAAAATTATTTAGTTTGTAATACCTAGAATCTTTGGGAATTTTCTTCCATGTTAATTTTATTGGAGTTTTACGTGTTGTTCTGACTATTAGGAAATTCATTAAGATGTCTTCACAGTTCTGAAGAGACTCCACAAGTAATAGTGCCGCGGGTGGTACTTTGATCCAATACAAATGGTTGTAATACGCATGATAAATTGACGCCCCGCTTAAAATCATGCTGTAGTCATTAGTCCATCTTGAGCTATAATGCCACATTTCCTGCAATTCAAAGAAGTCATGATAAATTATAATGAACCAATTCAGCTCTGATTTAATATAATTTTAGGCTTACTGTGGGCTCATCCCAATAATGAGATCGTGACTGATAGCCAATTAATCTGTCAGGAAAGAGCTTCCATGTCGTGTAAGCGAAATCCATCTCGTCTGGACTTAAAGTGATTTCTTCGTCCAAAGAAAATACCTGGAATTATTAAATACGAATTTTAGGTGCGTAATTCTTAAAATTGACGAGTCGCTTAAGATTTTCAAGCATTGAAAAATAGTTTGCTCACAGCATCAGTTTCGATTTCTTCGTCAGAAAGAAATCGTTGTGAAACAGTGTTCGAAGTGGCTTCCTTTATTTTTAATGGTACGCCAACTTCCGGCCAGACCCTCGGGATGGCTCGATTACTATTCCACATGATGATAATCTATGAAAAACCGAACCAAATTTTCTAAACAAATGCAACAACATCGTTGATTTTACTGAAATTAAATCATGCTGCGCAGGCATACCTTTGACACGTATTTACTCTTCCCTGCATTTTTTACTAAACGGAATAAGGCGGTATTGGAGTAACCTCCGACCGTCTTCGGCCCAATGTTAGAATGTACATAAATTATTGCAGTGAAGTTTGGCCGAAGGGAATCATTATTTCCGGAATGATGAAATGGAAATCTGTCGATATCATCTGCAAAGTTCATGTCAAAATTTAGGGCACCTGGAGCTGTATTCCAAATGAAGAGACTTCTCGCAGAATGTCTTTGGATTCTGTCGCGAATAATCTTTTAAAAAACAAACGATTCAATGAATTTTAAACGTTTACTGAAAACCTACATTAGTAATGAAAAAACAATTGTACTTCAAAGGTTGTATCAACGATTCGCTCCACCGACGACAAGTACTGGTTCCATATAATTTGCGTTTGCTGCTTCATTCTGAAGATTTTTGCTGCGTCGATAGAACGCACAACATCCAGAATTTGGAGCAACGCTCTTTCATCCCCCATAACGGTACAAGCAGACCAATCGATAACCTCGGAGAAAGGCAATATCCAGCCATTCGATAGGAGCACTGGAATACATCCGTTCTTGAGCGTTTCCAGAAATCGGAAAGATCCCAGTCTCCTTCCACGAGGAACCATACAAAAGGTGGAATTTTGCAACAGCACTTCATAATCGTACTTATCGTACTCTTTGTTGTCTTCGTCGCATCTCTCGTCTTTCATCTCCTTCCAGTTCTTGCCGTGTCTGNAATCGTACTTATCGTACTCTTTGTTGTCTTCGTCGCATCTCTCGTCTTTCATCTCCTTCCAGTTCTTGCCGTGTCTGCACGTGGTCACCATTATCACATCATCGGCGTTGTGGAGATGGTACACGGAGTTCCTCGTTTCCGAACCGATTCCATAAACATAACGTTTCCCTTTAAACGCAATGATGTGATTTTTATGTGACGGAAACTCGTTGGAAGTGGCAGTTCCTAAATCATCCCCTTTGTCGGGGTGTGAGGGATGAAACAACGGCAAGGAAATGTCAAAGTTGGGCCGAAACTGTTTTACCGACATGGAAGCTTTTGCGAGAATCGCTTTTCCGACCACGAAGCCGAGTTCCGTTTCATCGTAATTTGGCCACGTTCCCGCATACAGGTTAAAAACTATGTGATTTTCTCCATTGTTCCAATACTAAAACCGAATTTTAAAAACATTTAAAAAACGTGATATATTTTTTAAAAACTTTTTTCTTTAAATTAAATATAACTGTGCTACTCCTTACAGGCAGTTTCTTGAGCCTTGCCGCAACGTTCCGAACATAGTCTGGAGAAAGTTCATCTCTGTCCAACGTATCAATGCTCAAGACAAAAAGGCAGGCTTCGTCTGGGTCATTAGTGTAGTAATGTGATGACATGATTCTGTTAAGAATTTTCTCGTAGGTCCCACTGATCGGAACGAACTTATCCAGTGGATACACGTAAACCTTTAAACTGCCAGTTATCTGACATCTCTCAAAATTAAAGCACGTTTCCATTCGGCAGGGACTGCCAACATTTTGCAGCAGTCTATAGTTAACGTCGGAGTAATGACTATGTAAATCTGACTGGAATTTCTCTTTTTCATTTTTACTTCCGGTTTCGCCGAGGGCGTTACCATTGCCCTCATCTCTGATTTCATTTTCTTTATCAAAGTCATCGGAAATCCCATAATATTCAAAAATGTCATCTACAGATAAGTAGGACTCAGACTCCGGTATCAGAAACGCGTCGAGGTCTTTACTAGAAGCTAAACTGGGATTGTGATGGCTCAGGGTGGGAAGGTTGGAAAAGCCCCCGCTCCCATCAGAGGAAGTGGATACAAGTGAGGAAGGAAGAGTGTCATTTAAAGGAAGTTTTTGTAAACTCCACAGAAATAGAATAAGAAGAAAAATGAACACTGAAAAGTAGCCTATGAGAAGAAGCGGTGAGCGAGGTCGGCGACGCATTTTTGCAGTGCCCGTGAAAACTCAGCTTCGATATGGAATCCCAAAGTGAAAGCTGATGCTGATGTCACCATTCACCATTGTGGAACAACGAACCCAAAGAAAGCTCGGTATACGTTTCACTTTCACCTTAATAGGTTATTAGTCAAATAGAGGTTCGAACTAAACTTATAATGCATTAACGAAAGGGGCACATATTTTCTCCGTAAAAGCAGTTTTCTGCCCTTTCTTGTTTCTGGTAACAGTGAAGTTTCTTGTAACATATTTTTTTAAAGATTTTATTTAGGTATATCTGTCCAGCTCACGAGTCGAGTCTTAAAAAACAGATGAGTGTACCCATTACTTGTCCTCAGTCATCAATGAGGACTCGTTGTTGTTAGAGAACAAGGAAGTTGTCTCATGTCTTATGCCTTGTCTTAGCAAAATCGTAAGGTCTTCTGGGGCTACCCGAGCCTTCATAACATGACTGATGGTGAGCGTAAGGAAAGACTATAATGCAAATATAATGCAATAATTGCAAATAATGCAAATAATTTGAAGGAAAATCCACGAGGTGTACGTGTGAGTTTAATATCCATAATTTTAAAATGCTTTTAATCTCTTTTCTTACTTTATCGCATTAGAAGTATTATTTGAAATATTACATGATACATATAGAGGACGTTTTGAAAAATTCGAAGCGGACGTGAGAATTAGTTGAAATAAAATTTTCCGTAATGCTTAATTAAAGTTCTTCCCTACGTTTATTTACAAGCTATATTTGCTGCCGCACTAGGGTTAGTATTAATTGTTTCACCTAGTGAGTCTAAGAGCTCTTTCCTGTAATCATCAAAGTCGCCATCAATCTCTACAATTCCACGCTCTTCCACCACCCACAACTGACAATTCGTTTCTCGGATTAATCTTTCGTCGTGACTGACTATCACAACCCCGCCTTGGTATTCATTAATGGCTTCCATTAAAGCTTCAATGGATTCCATATCTGAAATGAAAGGGAAATTTAAGATACTTTGCCCCTACTTTGGAACTGCTCAAATATACACCAACTTACCTAAATTATTCGTAGGCTCATCCAATATCAAAACATCAGGTGCGTTAAGCTTAAGTTCCGCTAGTGCCACTCTTGCTTTCTGACCTCCGGATAAATCTTTCATTTTTATCGTGTGGGCATATCCTGGCAGTCCAAAAGATCCTAGCTCTTTCCTTGCCTAAAATTATTTTGAATCCTCAGCATATTAACTTGAAGGAAATTCAAATGCAAAATAGAAGCACTTGAAATCTGAAATCAAATTACCTTTTCATACTGCAGATCGAAAAGCCGAATCAAATATTCCGTGGGCGTCTCCTCTGCCGTTAAGTGTTCTCCAGAATGCTGGTCAAATTTACCTATCCTCTGAATAATAAAATTTTCCGGTTATAATGAGATACTTTTTTTTAAAGAACTACTTTCCTTAAAAGTTCAACTAACCAATCTGTGATTTTTCCTCCATTCCCCTTTGGTAGGCTCTAAAACACCAGTCAGTAGATTTAGGAAAGTGGATTTGCCCACACCGTTAGGTCCTACGATGGCGACTCTCGATTCCAAGTCAATGCCAAATTCAACATCTTCAAAAATGTAATCTTTATGAGTGGGGTACTTAAAGAAAACATCGTGAAGACCCAAAATAGGAGGCTGAAGAGGAGGAGGATCAGGAAACCGGAATTTTACGATGTAATCCTTGGGCCTAGCTATCAGATTCATGGTTGCGACAGACTCGTCATCTTCTCTGTCGTTCCCTTTCCCCTTTCCTTTGCTTTTCTTCAGCTGAAGATCCTTCGTCTTGGCTTCAGCCTGCTTCGAAGATTTCCCTGCCTTCTTCATCTCTTTCAGACGCTTTTCCTGCTTTTCGTATTCCTTCAAGAGTTCTGCTTTCTTCTGCTTGTGCATTTTACGGAACATTGTGTAATTTCCTCTGTAATAAAATAAACGCAGACTGTCCAAATGGACGATGTCGGTACAAACATTGTCCAGAAAGCCTTGGTCGTGAGAAACTATCAGAAGAGTTTTCTTCCAGCCTTGCAAATAGCTGTAATAAAGAAAATGGTCAATAAAATAAAATAAAAATTCTAATCCAGGTGTAATCATATGGTTAAAGTTTAAATTTTCTTACTTGTCCAACCAAATGACAGCATTCAAATCCAAGTGATTAGCTGTAGCACAAAGTAGAAAGTTGAAATTAGCAATCATTCTTTTCATGAAAAGGTAATATACGTAGGCGGAAATGAATTTTTCTTACTAGGTTCATCAAGCATCAACAGCGTTGGTTCAATAAACAAGGCACGTGCTAATGAAACTCTCATACGCCATCCTCCCGACAAGTTTTTGGTAGGCCGTTCCATCATTTGCCTAGTAAAACCCAAACCAGCCAAGATACGACGGGCTTTGGGCTCTGCCGCATCAGCATTTATCGCCTTCAATTCTTCGTAAACTTCTGTTAGTCTGTCCATGAGTTCAGTCTGTTTCTTGGAGTCATTCTATAACAAATAATCAAAATCTCATTGAGTTCCTTTTCCAATTCATTTTTTGTAACACTTCGAACATTCTAACTTACTTCTACGTTAACTTTTCTCTTCTAACTCTGCACATTCTTTTAACAATGCAGTGCGCTTCACATCGGCTTTCAGAACAACTTCAACACAAGATACTTCTTCAGGTGCCACTTCTTGCTCGCAGTATAACACATCGATGGAGTTCGGTATTCTAAAGGCACCACATGCAAGATGCCGCAAAAGCGTTGTTTTGCCGTGACTGAAAATGACACAACAAACAAAAATTAACGTCATTTAAGAGAAATAGCTAAATAGTCTAACTTAACTATTGAATAAATATTATGCGGCTGCATACCCATTGGGGCCAACGAGTCCATAATGTCTGCCTTGCGCAATTAACAAATCCGCATTTACAAAGAGGTCTTTTCCTTTGGCAGCAATGTTAAACTTTTCTACTTTAATATCCACTGCATTATCATCTACATGTTTTTCCACTTGAGACACCGTGAAGTTTTCATCCAGTTCGCTGTGACCTTGTCCTCCTTTCTTTAATATCGAATCCATATGTTTCTGGAAATCTGCCTCCTTCTTCATTTTTTTCTTTTCCTTATGCGTCAACTTTTTCTCTGGTTCCTTCTCAGGCACCGCCTCAGCCTTCTCTAGTTCGTCCACCTCAGGTTCGGGTTCTTCATGTGCAACTTCCTGTGGTTCTGCTTCTACTTCGGGTGTCGCTTCTTTCTTTCCTTTCCCTTTTCTTGCCTTTTTTACCTTTGCCCTCCTTCTCTTTTGTTACAGGCTTCTGGACTGTTTCTGTTTCCATTTTCTGTGGCTCTTCGTCTATCTTTGCTTGTTCGTCTTTGACGAGCTCAGCCACTGGCTCTTCGTCATTGACGGGCTCAGCCTCTGGCTCTTCGTCTTTGACGGGCTCAGCGTCTGGCTCTTCTTCTTTGACTGGCTCAGCCTCTGGCTCTTCTTCCGAATCGTCCCCGGCGTCTAATAAACTAAATCTGTGTAAAGAGAGTGAGAGAGCACAAGTTTTGCACACTTAATCTAATTTATGAATAATAGCAAGAAAGAAAGAAAGTCTTAAAAATAACGAAACGAACCCTTTTTTGGCTGGCTTAGCCGAAATAGCAATATCTTCCATTTCTTCAACAAGATCATCAATTTCATCAATGGGTTGAATAGCACTTTCTGTATCGTCTTCAAATTCCATCTAGAACAAATAGTTTATTTGAATTCAAGGATTGCATAAAAAGATCTACAGTGACATTGCAGTAGCAACATTTTGAATCACTTACGTCTTTCTTTTGTTTCTTCTTTTGCTTTTGCGTAATCTTCTTCTTGGAGCTAGGAACTTTCTCCTCTTCTTCATCTTTCTCCTCCTCCAACTCTAGCTTTGTTTCTACTTCATTATCAGAGTCGAAGTCATCTTTGGCTCCCTTGCCTTTTCCCTTCTGTATTTGACATTTAAAGATTCAATTCATATCTTTTTATCTATCTCCTCCTCCAACTCTAGCTTTGTTTCTACTTCATTATCAGAGTCGAAGTCATCTTTGGCTCCCTTGCCTTTTCCCTTCTGTATTTGACATTTAAAGATTCAATTCATATCTTTTACAGTGGAAAACAAACTATTCCAGTAACAAAACAAACCTTTTTATTTCCTTTTTTATTAGACTGAGGTTGACGCTTCTCTTGCTGCTCATCGTCCTCAGAATCTCCGCCACCTTTCTTTTTACTTTTCTTCGTTTTCGAGTCTGATTTTATCTCTGAAGAAACAGTTGATTCGTCTGAAGAATCACCATCATTGAGTGCTGCAAACCTACCAAATTGATTACATGATTAATTCATGGATCATTTTTAAAAGCACATCGGCTTACTATTGTTATTATTATGAGAATGTCACATTCTTATCCTGAGCAGTGTTGACATTGAAAAAATCAAAAAGCTCTGGCAATAAGAATGCAATTAATTTTGCACAGATATAGAAGTTAAACAACATGTCGAATTTTGTCGCATAACTAAAGCCATCATGTGCGTAAAATGAAAGTACATTTCATGATTTCTTTCTGAATTCTTGTTTGGCTAAATTACCCTTTCTTGGCTGCTTTTCCTTTGGCTTTTTTAGGAATCATTTCTGGTTCATCCTCATCTTCATCCTTTTTACTCGTGTCCAGACTGTCTAAATGCTCCTCGAATTCCATCTGGAGATAAAATAGAAATTGTTATTGCAATTACATATAAAACTAATTTGATACATTTATATACTTTGACAAAAGCAAAAACAACGCACCTCCTTCTTTTGCTTCTTTTTCTGTTTCGCAGTCAATTTTTTCTTGGGTCCTCCCTTGCTACTTTCTTCCTCTTCGTCATCTGCGGGAGGTGCCGGTTTCACGAACTCTTCATCAGAATCATCCCCTTTTGCCCCTTTACCTTTCTTTTTATTCTTTCCTTTGGGTTCTGGTTGTGGTGGAGGAGCAGCAGGTTCGTCAAAATCGTCGTCGCCCTTGCCTCCTTTCCCCTTCCCCTTTTTGCCTCCCTTCGCTCCTTTCTTTTTAGGGTCATCCTCTCTGGGTACACTCTGTTCGGAAGCCACCGACCCTTCGAATGTCGTCCTCTTGAACTTTCGACTTCTTCGGCATTTTGCTCCTTCTAAGACTAGACTAACTAAAAATTACCAGAAGACGTTAACATATGTTCGCAATTTTTTAAATTATTTCACTGTTATCATTTATCCTAATCATATTAACCTACATACCTTTACAGAATCCTTAATTGTTATGTAGAAAGAAACACTTTTCCCCAGAGAAAAAAATCTTTCAGGCTCTTTGGTTAGAACTGAACCTAAAAAAAGTATTTTGCAGTTATTAAATAACCGTATTTTACAACTGACTGTTCACATTCCTTACACCAAACAAAGATACTTAATCAGTGCACAGCATAGCGCTCACAACGTTAACTTAATGCACCTTTTATGCGTGCGTCTGTTATTTCTGTCAGTCAGCTACGTTTTGACCATGACTGATCCTGCGCTCTTTTACGTAAACTTTTCCGATGAAGTCAACTTGTTAATCGTATTCGCATTCGCACACTTATATTTACACGATAATGCACGCAGTGTATTTCTTGACTTATCTTCACCATTAAACTAACTGCCTACTTTGAATGCATGCGTTAGATAGGCGCCAGGCGGTCCTTTCCA
>VYYJ01002603.1:0-20497 GCA_021029165.1 Cyphoderus albinus | reverse complement strand
TACATATTTTTTTCGCAAAAGCAAAAGCGCTCCGTTCCACTGAATAGTAAAAGTAATAACATGAACAAGAGATTCCTTGCCTTTGCTTTGTCTTGTCTTGTAATATGTGTGTGTACATAAGGTTAACGTATGTCCTCTTCATTTCTTTGCCTCTGCTTTAGCAGAGTGACACACGGTCGGATTGGAAGTATGAAGAGGGAGATACATATTTATGAAAATGTAGTAATGGAGTGGAACGGTGGTGAGAGAGTGCGAATTGATGGAAGGCAGGATTCCAAGAATAGAGGAATCAAGCAGCGCACTCTTTATTATGTAAACGCTCCATATTTTTCGAAACGATAAGATCACCGAATAGCTCGATATTGGAAAAACAATTTTCAGACTAGATGAAGATGGGGAAAAAAAGTGTCGTCATCACCTTAGACAACGGAGGCGTCTGTCTGCGGCTGACACACCGACATAGACATGAATGTGACATGGACAGAATCTGTCTCTCAATCTCGCTGACAGTATAAAATTTTGCATTGCCTTGGATATTTTTCCACTCCTCTACAGCCAGCTAGATACATCCTTAATTAAATTAAATTCATTATTTTAACATTGTGGCAAGAAAATGGAGTAATGTGATGTGATGCTTTGTCATGGAGAAAAACGGGACAGCATTGTCTTAACTCTTGGCCTGTCTTTTTGAACACACTCGACTCATGAGGTGAATCAGGATAATGCTGCTAACGAAGATAAGCAAATTTTGGCTACGCATTTTTCATAAAAGCAAAAGCCATGATTTGGTTAGTTAGGATGATGGGAGTGATGTGGTTTCCTTATTTTATGTTGTTGCTCCACTTTTGCCGAGCAGAATAAATAAACAGAGTTGAGTTCACTTACTCTTACTCTGTCAAGTATTTTTGGGATGAACAAGATGAAATGGGAGTGCGTGTGCAAAAATGTAAAGACACTGGCTCTGACGAACATACATAACCTAGCAGTACATAATAATAATAATCCGCGTTATTATCAATGTACCTACTTCGTACGCACACTCACGCACTCAACTTCGAGAACTGAAAGACGCACGCATTTCTCTCCTTGCTCTCACGCAACCCAGCTATTTTGAAAGATTCGCTCATTTTTAGTCCTTACTTTACTTTTGAAACATGCATGTAACTAAATAAGTAAGTAAAGTGAGTTGAGTTGTGTGAGGTGAATGCGATGTGATCTGGTTTTAGCTACACCAAACTAAATTGTAAACACACGGTGAAAAAAATATTAGATTCTGATCGTCATCATGATGATGAAATGAGGAAGAGGAAGTGAGGAATCCAAGTTTAGTTGAATTAAGAAGAGACGCGTAACGCATTTTCAAATCTGCTCTGCGTTTATCATTTTCTTGCTTTGCTAGAGTTGCGTGCTTGACGGCTGCAGGCAAATAACGCGGATCGAGATTTTTGCCCTGAAATTGGTAATGGTAATCTCATGCATTGCTTCACTCCAGATTCCGGATCCAGAGTTACTGAAACATTTTATTCCAGTGAAAAAAATCTAATCTTTTATTTGATTCCTTTCGCATGCATAGATACTTGTAAACTTGCTTGTTTGTTACTCGTGTTCAATTAGGCATTAAAAATTTATTACATGTCGACAGTCGACAAGTCATGAAGATCGACCTAGAATGAAGGCTTTTACAAAAAAAAATGCGAAACGCAGAAGCGACTCTGTAACGTAACGATGCAGCTGTCACCTGTCACATTAATTAAAAGCTACATTTTCATTTGAGTGCGAATGAGATTTTGCTCTTGGATTCATCGGTGTCATCGGTGATGATTGCACCGTCACTTTTTGTGGTCACATAATTTTAAGTTGAACATCGCACCACCACCACCTCACCGCTTCAATTGGCAGAGGCAAAAGTGTTACAAATTTCAAAGCGAATGTAACAAAGTGCTAGCTGAGAAAAACACTTTTCATCCATTCATCTGCATCGAAAAGCATAAAACGGAGTCACTCATTGTACATACAAGAACAAAGGGGAGCGATTAATCTCTGAGAAATAGAAATCAGGTGAACTGTGAACCGAATCATGAACTGACAGAGTAAAAAGAGAGAATCTTCCTTTTTCTGCTTTAATGGAGCATTTGACAAGTGAAAAAGTGATGAGTATCATTGCAATTTACAATCGACATTACCAAAGTTGCACGGAGATGGTATCGTGCTCATTCTCAGATTGAAGACGAGAAGCAGATTCTCTGTGGCCTTTTAGTCTCTTTCCTTTATTCATTGAGACATCCATTAAAAACCTCAAGTCTCAACCTGATATTTTCATTATTCACCCCGTCACTCATTTCAACATTTCAAGCTTCACAATCCATTTGCCTGCTTGTTTTAACAGAGAAACATCACAGAGCAAAGCAATCCAATCATCATCGTAATAATAATCTTGTCATTTTCCTTTTTCGAGCCAACTGCATAACTGAACAAGGCTATGAAATGACGTTGCTGTAATGTAATGCAATGCAATGATAAAGATAATTTAAAATGCAATGCAGACGAACGAAGCAATGCCTTTTAAAAATTTCTTTTTTGCACATGGTGTTCAGTTTAGCATTTCAAGTGCTTTGCTGGTGGGCAATGGTGAAGTCAGCTCAGAGCCGAGATGAAACGGCCGACTGAACAAAAAAGGATTGCTCATGTTCCGTTACAGCCGTTTTGGTGAATGGGGCCATTCATTAATGTTGAGTGAGAGAAAGAAAGGTATGAAGGTTCACCATTCACCACCATCACCACCACCACTGTGCCTGTTTCTCTGTGTGGAGAACAAAATACTGAACCTGTAAAACTCCACGACCTCAACAAGAATTTGATGGATGAGTTGAGTGAAGTGTGACGAGATTTTCTTGAAAGGAAAGATGGAATGAAATTGCCTCATTCAAACATTACCATTACATTACCTTTTGTCTCTGCTCTCTTTCCCTTTTTTCCCATTTCTCAAGAAAAAATTGTCTTTTTTAGTATTTCAGGTTTTTCAAAAAAAGTATTCGTGGGCGACATTTTCTTGGGAAAAAAAAGGTAAAAAGCAACATTTTTTTCTGTCCTTTTTCCATCGTTTTCTTTGTGCAGAAGGGAAATGGTTTTGCGAAGGAAACTGTGAGCAAGGAGACACGTAATAAATTAGAAAAGGCCGCGAGGTACATGACACAGGGCAAAACACAGAGATTTTCCACTAGCGACAGATGGAGATCTTTTGCGTGACCCAAAAGCTAAACAAGAATTTTCTACTTGAGGAGCAAACAGATTTCCTTTAAGAAAAAATAGCGTCTTTCTTTTAGGATTCTGGAAAATGTCTGGATTGTGATTCCATTCCCGGTGTATTTTTAGTTTTCCCCTTCCCTTGATCTCACTTTTTTGTCCTATCCCATCCCAACCTCGTTTGAGGATCAAATCAAATGCAGAGTTGACACATCGCAACAACACATGCTCACGCTGTCATTACAAAGGAAAGGAAATCAAAATATTTCCAGCAAAGAGCAAAAAAAGAAAACGAAACAAGTCAACGTCAAGTTAGTATCAAATGCATATTTTTACCACTTACAATATTTTCTTGTTCCCGAATATCAACAAGTTTCTTTTTAAAGAGATTTTCCTTTTAGAGTTTTATTGAAATTTAAATTTGCCAGATTTAAATTCCAATTTGATTTCAGCCCACTCTGAAAACTGTTTCAATCTGCATTACCGACCAAAAAAGTAATCTAGTAACTGGAATAAAAAATTTAATGTTCCCATTGCCCACTCACTCCCAAGTCTCATTGCTCATCAACATTATCTTGAACATTTATCGCTGCACTTCCATACCACCAGGACTGAGCACACAAAATTATTGCATTGTTTGCATCATCCCAAGGAGAAAATGGAAATTACCGAATTACCCAGCTAAAGACATTGCACAGCAATTGCATCCCAGATCTCAGCCATTTTCCCTGATTATCAGCGATTATCATCTTAAATAATAATTCCAGCGAGAGAGATGCAAGCAAAACAGGTGAAAAAGCCGGTTGCTTCGTTCCTTCCGTTTATTTACAAAAGCTTCTCACAACTTCCAATTTCATTTTAGACTTTAGAAGAAAAAAACCACAGCGAGAATCATGATGAACCCCACTCAACTCCATTACCATTTTTACTTTACCATGATGATGATCATGAAGCTGTTGTTTGAGCAGCAGTGCCACAGCGATAATCATAACATAACAGCAGCTCGAGAAGATTAGAAAAATCCTCCTCAGAAAATTGCTCCTTGCAAGTGCAATGTAACAAAGTCAGAAGAGGTAGAAAAATGAACCAGACGCAATTATCATCTCATATCAAAGAATCGTCATTTTCAACCTGCCGAATGAATTTTGTTCATTTTTCCCAAACCATGATCATTCACGATGATCATCATCAGTCAGACTCATTTTCTCATCAGCCATCCCACCAACGAAAATAATCATAAGATAACATAACAAGAAAAACACAAAACAAAATAAGAAACTACGAATCTCCTTGTTTCGTCCTCTCTTAAAGGTAATAAAGGAGAAAAAGCTTTTTACAACGTTTTTAAAACACTTTCAAGTCGAAAGCCGTGCCTAAACCGACCAAAGCAGAAGCGCCGTCTTTTATTTTTATTCCATTTTACACATATTTTTTTGCTAAAAAAAGAGAGGTTCTTTCGCTCGCATCGAATCCTCTTCGGTTTTTTTTTCGTGATGATGACCACATCGCGTCATAAAAATGCATGTGCTCATTTTCTTTCTTTTCTTCACCGCTCCTCCTGTCCCATTTTTATTTTCGCATAAAAAATCCTCTTTTCCACTCTTCTGCTTTTTTCATCTCTTCCTTCCTTTTCATTCTCATTCAGATGCCGATGATGAAGCCCTGATGCTCTACCACAGCCGCCGCGAAAAAAACGAAGCCAGAAGCAAGCGCGTTTTTTGTCTTTTTTATGATTTCTTTCAGTTTCATCTTCATCCCTTTTTATTTTAGTTGCACGTAAATATGTGCGAAGCAGACAAAATATTTAGCAAATGTAGATAAACTCGACATTCGACATGATCTGAACCGACGTCGCCACAACTCTGCCTCTTTTAGGAGAAAAACGCTCCCTCCCACCTTTTTGAAAACCCACGGCTCGGCTTTTCTTCTGCAACTTCTAACCATAAACATCCACCCGGCGTTTATCATTTGCAATTTGCACCGCTGCCGCCAAGAAAAAAAAAACTGGAGAAGGGGAAACTAGAGTGAGATGTGTCTTCCCATTTGGTATCTTTATTTATTACCATTGTTGCAATTACCACTTTTGCCATTACTGGTCGCGGTTTTCAAATTTGCAACTTTGAGTTCCCCCAGTCCAACAAAAGACCCCTCCTCCGGGTTCTTTCATGTACATATGTAGCAGTCATTAAAACATTTTTATTGTTATTGCTAGTTACTTTTAGAGTGAACAATAAACTAAAAATGAAAATGAACCTTTTACTTGAGCTTAGTTCAACTCATTTTTTTTACATAAATACGTCTATGTGGCAACTAAATAACAGTGGCATGTCCCTAACCATTTAATTTCGCCCTCTAACTCCAAACAGTTCCATTCATTACACTTCATTTTACGAATTTCAAAATCCTCAAAACGAAGCTTTTTTGATTTTTTGTTATTCAAAAGTACAAAAAAATGATCAAAGACGTTCCCTAAAAATAAGTAGCAACTAGGAAAAATTGGGATTTCTTTTTCCTCTTTGTATTTATCCCCTTCAGCAAACTTTGCAGACTGAATGTGAATAGATAAACTCCATTCATTTTCATTCCCATCCAGTAATATCCAGTGGAGTGGAGTCTCATAAATAAAAATACCACTTTTCATCCTGCCTCTTTGTGTTGTTTCCAGCTACTCACTCAATGCCTACTTTAAACCAAAACAAAATTGGATTCATTTTTTTCTCCGAGAATAAAAAACTAAATAAATACCGAACCGAAAGAATTAAGCTTCTCAATCAATCGACCATTACCATCACTCACATCATCATGATCGTGAGATGCAATGCATGCGTAAATCGTAATCAAAAGAGTCTTTGGAATGAGATTGAACTTTTTTTTTAAACGAGCCAGTTCAGTCCTTGCTTTGATTCGAATGAACTAAAGAGA
Source organism: Cyphoderus albinus (assembly GCA_021029165.1). Lineage (NCBI taxonomy): Eukaryota > Metazoa > Arthropoda > Collembola > Entomobryomorpha > Paronellidae > Cyphoderus > Cyphoderus albinus. Next base: position 14,332 of record VYYJ01002603.1, on the reverse strand, counting down.
CGATCCGACGATGTTCTTTTCAAGCTCAGGCGAAGGACGCAGAAAAGAGCATGGATATAAAATAATATAATTATTTTCTTCTAAATCTTGCAGTATATAGTATATAGCCACTTACTTAATACAATATTGTAAATAAAATGCATCATCATCAATGTGCATCGCCACAAGTTTTTAAGCAAGAAAAAATCTTAAATAACTTGTCTTATCAACCTTTCTTATCAACCGTTCTTGTTCATTGTGTGATTTGGTGTTTTTGTCGGCCGATTCTTTTTTTCTTGCTTACTTAATGAACACTGAAGGAAATCTTGACGAAATAACAAAGGAGGAAGGAACGGAGAAGAAAAAAATGTTCATTTCGTTTTGATTCCGTTTCATTTCATTTCACGATACAAGTTCAAAGAGGCATGAAAGCAAACCAAGAAGATACGATGCATACATACGATAAGATTCAGGAGGAGTCAGGATTTTCATGATCATCATGCATCATGACGACGACGAGGTAAAAGCAGGAAAAAAATATTTTTCTTCTTCTTCTGATAAATCTTCAGCCGAGCCACTGAGGATGGGATGGATACAATTCAATTCAATACAATACTGTAGAAAAAAAGGCGTTCATTCGAACGAAAAAAGCTGTTTTCCAGGTTGCAGCTTGGAATGAAGCAGAATGAATTTTACTTTACCATTTTCCATTCACTCAACTAACTAAAAAGGTAAAATTGTAAGTAGTAAGAAGAAAATGTACATTTTTTTATTTCTTCCCTGGAGACCATCTCCGAAGAAAAAAAAAAATGTTGCGCTTTCCTCCTTTTTTTCTTCCTTGTTCGTTGCATTTTTACTTGATTTTACCTCAAAGGCAGAAAAATGGATGTAGAAGGTAAAAAGGGAAGTAAGCAAAGTCAAAAGGACTCTTCTTTTGCTATTTCGTAGTAGGAAGATGAAAGATAGGAAATAAAAGGAAGGATGCGCTACACAAAGTTTGTACATGACGAGATGATGAGACACACGCATATTCTTTAGCTTCAACTAGTAAAATGTAAGCCAAGACTTTTTTCGAACACGCACATTTTCACAGCCGGATAGCAGAGGGGAATGCATGGATGCGTGAATGCATAAAATGAATCAAGTGAAGTGAAGTAGCGAGGCAAAGGCAAAATGTAGTGATGGAGTAAAGTTGGAAGAAGCAAGAAGGAGGCTTCCTCCTCGTTTATTTGTAACTTATGTAAAAAGCTTGTCTTGTTTGTCTCTCTCACTCAGCGATTCTTTCAGTTATGTTACACAACTTTTTCTCCTTCATCTTCATTCTCCTGGTTCTGGAGTGGAATTGGAGTGAATGAGTGGTATCGGAGGAGGACGAAGAAGGAAAACTTTTTATTGAGACGGGTTTAGTTTCTTCTCTTCTCATGGCTGGATTTTTTCTCGACGGAATGGAAAAGTTGAAGTTGAAGTTGAATGGAATGACGACGAGTTTTGGGAAGGGAGATGAGACGAAAATGGATGGAATGCATCGAACTGAACAAATGCCTGCCATCATGGACGAATGCAGCAAGTTACATAGTAAGAAGAAAGGAACTTTTGTATTGTGACATGACATGAAGAGAGTTGCCTCCATTCACTTGCTACTTCGTCCTGTCTGTATTTATGCGAGTGAGCGTAATGATATTAAGGAGATAAACAGGAACGACAAAGGGAAGAAATCCAACAAGAAAACGAGATTGAGCGACGTATGTACAACATAGAGGGACGGACGCATGGAATGAGGAAGCGAAAACCCAGTCTTTGATAATATTATGGAAATATTTTGTTCGACTGGAAATCGAAAGGAAAAATGAAATGAAATAAAAGAAATGAATGAATAAATAAATGAATTTTTTTAGTCAGCAGCAGCTATGATAATGTAATGGTAAATAGTAGCTGCTGCTGTGGCTGCGGCCGTGGCTTCTTGGTAATATCGGAAGATAAAAAAGATATTTTTTCTGCTCCAGTACTAATCTCATAATATGTAAATAAACAGAGGAGAATCAAAGGGAAATGGTAGAGAAGCACGGAAAGGGCTGTGCTGGAGAAGACAAAGACTGCTGGAGAAGACGCTTCTATTTACATATTGTTAAAAAGAAGGAAATAAAAATTGCCTTAATGGGCAAATGGCAGCTTGGATTGGATGGAATGGAGATGGAGCGGGTGCAATGACTCTGTCATGAATTCCTTTCTTTCGTTCTCCGTGGCAGTGAGGTATTTTTTGTATGAATTGAAAATAGCTGGGGGCAAAGCTCTTCTCTAAGACTTTTATTCCTTCCATTGAAACCGATTTCTATGCACATTTTCTTTTAAATTAAATACGCCAGTTCACGCATCGAGGCACGCACAGGATGAAAGAACGAGACTCGGCAAAAACTTGGACAAGATCATAGCAACAACGTTTGAAATTTCTCTCGCACTCCAACTCCATCCACTTTTCCAGTCTTTTGTCATGTCTAGGTATTTGCAAATCGGCGCAATCGATAAACATTTTCTCCCGAAGACAAAAGAGGCAGCCAGTCAATTTAAGTTTTCGTCAAGTCAACTCCACTTCACTTTGCTAATTCGTCTCCGAGTCTTTTCTGGGGCTCAGCCCGTCCTCATGAATTATTGATGAAAAAGTGAAGATCGGGAGGTTTGTAAACCGTGATCGTGATCACGACACGGAGAAAACGACGACGAGGACAAATTATTCTCCTATTTTCCCCTTCGTCTTCTTCAAGCAGCAGTGAGATAATGAAATTTAAACAAAGTGGAGGAGAACAAACAAGAAAAAACATGAGCAGAAGCTGCGCTATCGAAACACAAAAGGATAAAATAAAACCCGGTTCGCTTCATTTCAACCTCAACCTCACACTTTTTTCAACTCAACAAGAAAAAATATCCAGAATTTTTTCTGAGAGAGAGAGATCAAGCAAAAAAAAGTCTGTTTGTGGGCATTTCCTTTCAATAAACTATGTAATAGTAATATGTAATGTAGTAATAATAATAATTAGCAAACGAGCCAGAAAATGAACAAGAGAATGTTTTGTTAAATAAAAGCAACTTGATTTTTCTCTCCGAAGAAAAAAAACCTGTTCTTGACATTTTTCGAGTTTTGAGTGGTGGAGTTACTTAAGTTGAGTTCGTGGCTTGTCTTGAAAATTATTCTACATCATTGCACTGCATTCCCTTGCCATTCGCTTGTCTTTGGTCTGTCTGCACTTTAACGCTTAAGCCTTTGCTTACGCATGTCTTTGGTGGCTGACGTATGGGGAAAAATTGCACGCTCTGAACAAACACTTTTATCATTCATAAGATCAAGAAAATTTTGCCTGCTGGATCAACCTGGGCTATTTTGAAAGACTTTAAATATTTTGTTGCCATGCGGCGGTGAAGACAAGAAAAAAGCATGTGACGATGTGGACGGCTTATCTTGTACTCATCTATGATAATGATGCCGATAAAACCTGTGACTGAACGAACAAGTCGACTCGACGCTGCTACTGCCAATCCAAAACCGGCATCGTGCTCATGTCAATGTCGATAAGCTTTTCTTTTCTTCGTCGCCTTATCACATCGGTCGCCTTCACCTTAAAGCTTTCGTCACTCTCAGCAAAATCTCACTGCAGAGTTGCACACTTGTCATGGGATGATGTCATTTTTCCTATTGTTGTTTGTGTGCACCGAGTGTGACTAATTTACGGTGACACCGGCTTTGGCACACTCACTCAGCTGCAATTTGTTATTTTTAAATAGCAATGCCGATATTTTACATAGCAAAAAATCAAAGGTGAAGGTAAAGGTAAAGCAAATCCATTTCTAATTTAATTCGTGGCCAGCTTTGAATATTATGAACAAGCAAAAAAGGATGCACCACAAGACCACAATGGACTAATGAGCAACTAATGAGTCTTTGCCCCTGCCCTCTAGGAAATAACTGTGATTGTAAAAATAGCAATTAATTTCAAATTAGCTTTTCTTGAGAATCCTCCTCTCAATTTTCCCTGTCAATAGCAAAAGTAGTCCACATCGCAGAGAAGCTGCTCGTCCTTTCCTTTTCGTTTCCACTTATTAAACTAACGCCCATCCACTTTTATTACTTCCGCTCATTCGAGATTTTTAATTGCACGGAGAAAAACGGTACCAATTACCAAAGGGCTAGAAAACCAAGACATTTCTGCAGTTTCGAAAACAGTTCACTTTCAACAAAATCACCGTACCGTACGCACATTTTCATTTACAGTTGGAACACAATTAAAAATCCCCAACTCAGCATTGATCGCGATGCGATGGGCTTAGTGAGCAATTTAAAAATAGAAACGGCAAACTTTTAATGGCAATATGAATTAAGTAGGAAAGCAAAGAAATTGTCTTGTCTGTGCGTCTCAATATTGATCTGCTGCAGCACCGCAAACATTTTCTGAATTTCAACATGACGATGAATTGAGCGAGTGACTTACTTGGCTTCACTTCTTCACGCACACCGCTCTTTTCTCTGGCTTACGGGATCGCCATTTTTTGGCAAAAAAGCGTGAAAAGTGGAGTGAGCGGTGCGAATGAATGAAAACGGTTTTCTTATTTTTCATGACGCTGCAATTTCTCCCGCTTCTCCCAGAAGAAAGAAGCGAGCCACTGACTGAGCAAAAGCAATGCATCATCTTTTCCTTCCTTTCTTTACTGCTGCCATTTCTGGCCACTTAATCAAAGAGTGTGCCACATGGGACTAACAATCGCAACAACTTCGGCTATGTGCATTCATATTCATGATAATTATCGATTTCGATAAGAAGAGAGAGAGAATGAGTTGTAAAAAATCAACTCGAATTTTTCTTCTGGCTTTCTACTAAATAATTTTGGTTGCACTTTAAAACCAGCTCTTTTACAGAATCCTGATAAAATAAAGCATTTACAAACTGCTGCAGGCTCAGGCTTAGACTGAGTCTTTATTTTTATTCTACCAAAACTGCAAACTGCAAGTAATAAAAGGCGAAGTATAAAAAAAGGAGAAAATTGCTTGTTTGATTGATTCCCCGATAAGATTATGGCGTAGCATTAAAAAAATCAACTCCGCTAGAGTCGACTCCTGCCACAAAAATGGTAACGCAATAAAATAACACAACAAAGGAACGAGTTGCCGTTTCTTTGTGTTTTCCTATGTGTGTGTGCACACATAATATCCACATACTTAGCCCAACTTTACTGGTTTTTTTAGCCGGAAAAGCAGTTTCCGAAAAAATATCACATTCATCATCAGTATAAGAGCGGAGCGAGTGAATAAAAGTAGTAACTGGCAGTACAGTTACAGTTAAGTCACTTTACTTTTATACAGAGAGACACGGAGACAAACAAAGCAGAACCAAACAGTCTCCTTCAATTCGCCAACTCTAGCGACTCAAACACATTTTGTCTTGTTTGTGTGGCATAAAATGAAACAGTGGCAACTTCACTGTCACGTACCATGTAGTTATGTAGGTACATACATGGTAGAACCTAACATGGTCGATAATAAGATCAAATCAAATGAAATCAAATAATGCACGGGACAAACAAGGAGCGAGCTCTCTAGCCGAGAATGCTTTTTTACTACATTTTTCCGTCTTGTCAATCAGAGCAAACAAAAGAGCTCGCTGCTACTGTTACCTTACCCAACATTAACTTTGCTTTAAAAATTAACTACAGACTCGACTCCACACTCGTGTCGTGTCTATGTCGTCATGAGACGTCCAAATAAAAAGTAGATGTACGTAACACAAAGTAAAAATAAATCTAAAAAACAGATTTATCCATTAAATCCATTATTATTTCTAAAAAATAGATTTTTCTTCATTGCCCATTAACAATTATTCTAGCATGTGTTGTCGTAACAAACAACAAGCAACAAGAACATTGTCTTGTGTCAGGAGTCGTCATAGGTAAAGTGCCTGTTTCTTAGGCCGGAAAACAACGATGTATATAAGTAAGCACGTTTATGTTGAATTCTTTAAAAATTGATTGACAATAATAAACCAACATGCATACATATTACTGCTTAACTCGGCCTGACTGCTTCGTTATCATACGAAACAAGTAAACAAAGTTGTTGCAGCATTATCTAGCCGTAGTGGCCCGTTACTTGAGTAGGTACATATTTAGATATTTCGTGGCGTACCGGACTACGACTTACGGCGACCAGCGAGAACACTCAAGCACTCAACTCATTGACTTTGACTACATAACTGCTCCACATTTCATTTCTTTAATAATCATGGTAAATCAGAAAACCAGGTAACAAACTAAACTTCAAATATGAAGAATCAAACCGACCATGGTAAGTACATACATGCAAGTATTGGATTTTACATTTTCGATTGGCCACTTCAAAAACATTTTTTGTCCATGGCACTTTATTTATTAGTGAAATTGCTCTCTCTTTCCTTCCGACCACATCCCATCTTTTATTGATGTGTTTTCGTTTCCCTATCCCTGGCCTTGGTTTTTCCTGTTTATTTTATTCGCAATGGAAATCGTGCACGTTTCTATATTTCACTGTTGTATGATGCAATGCAAAGCACTAATGTACTGTACTACTAGTACTAGTAATGTAATCATAATCATGTTACGCTACATTTTTACAAATATTACCTCAAACACTGCAATAAATGCACATGTAAAAATAACATTTCTCGGCGTTTCCCACAAAAATAATTCAACTCCAATAAAATAGCACTAATCATGGTAGGGACACTGCAGTTGTATTTTGTTTTGCCAAACTCGCCAAAAAATATTTGCTCATCGTAGCCCATGTCGATGTTCGAATTGCATTGCATTGCAGCGAGACAAACACAGTCGGAATTTCTATTCCTTTTCGCACTACGGTTTCTTTTTCATTCGATTACTTATTTATGCAGCTTGTCGAACGAACAAGGTGCTGCTTGTTCGGACACTACCGAAATTGAAAAGAAAATGCATGCAGGCAGGCAGCTACAGAGGCTCACGTTCATGTAGGCGTGTAATTTTGCACTGTGCAGTTATTCCAAACCTTCATCAAAATTGATGCTTTCAACGTGTATGCGATGAAATGAAATAATAATGTAGCCATGGTCATAGTAAATAGTACCTGCATATATGTACAGCCAAGAACTCCGACTTTTTCACACTTCTCGACAATATACATTTACATACCTACATACAATACAATCAGTTAAAGTTGCATCGCACCGTGACCGACCAGCGGCGGCCAGTGGCCAATTGCTCATCTTTACTGAGCAGAAAGCAACGGAATTTCATTTGAATTTTTCACCAACATTTTTCGTTGCCTTGCCTTGTTCATTAAACCAAAGCGCATACGCAAGAAACGCATTTTATTTTTTATTTTCTAATCTAATTACAATTAATTCAGGATTAATTTATCAGTAGTGTGCGAATTAAGGTTAGCAGTGTTCTTACAAGAAAGATTTTTTAGCTCATAACCAGGAAAACGTTGCACATAATTTTCAATCTAATGTATGTAATGTAATATTATTTTTACGATGATGCAATTCTTTAATCTAATTATAATTCATTTCTTACAATGTCCGATGCCTTTGCCTTAAATGCGTCAGTCAGTGGGTAAGTAAAGCAAAAACCTCTTTAATACATGAATACCACCTCACCACAGCCAAAAAAATTGGTGAATATTGTGCCAAATAAAAGATAAGCAGCGGATGTTGTGAAGAAAGAAACGATAGAATTCTGCCACCACCACCGGTAGAATCTCTGAGCCTATTGAACATTGTAGCATTTGCCAAGAAAATATATAAAAACAGTCCAAAAATCTAATTTATTCTTGTAATGTAATAGTAATGCGATTTTATAAATAGTTTTATGTTTATTCATGAAGCCAATAAATAATGTAAGCAGAAACAGTCAAAGTAGTTCAGTGTATGTATTTGTGTGTGCACAATTTTTCCCTAAGCATTTCATTTATTTCCTTCGATTTCGATCTGCTCACGTCTAAACTTATGCTAAAAGCTCTCTGCTGCGTGGGCGTTTCTGCTCTTTCCAATTTCCCATTCGATCATTTAAAAATATCCTAACTTCACATAAGCTAGCCTCAGCCTCAATCCATACTCTACCAAAACACACTTTTGAAAATACAAATCAAAATGCATTTTTTTATTTCACTTATTCATTTCGCCAATTCACTGCCTTCACTAAATCACTTTTAATACATCAAAAGCCCTTTTCTTTATTTATTGCCCAATTCCTGTTTGCATTTCGAGGACAACAAAAGCACAATGAGGAATCCTTCGGTCGAACGAGAAAAATCATTTTTCAACTAACAAGAGGAAAAAAGAAAAATGTGGTCAGTTCTTTGTTCTTCAAGTACTCTTCTACTATGTATGTTAGTTCCGGCAACAAACAAAGAAAATAATAGATTTTCTGGCGTGTCCTTTTTCATTCACTCTGTGTCAAGGTCATAGTGTCATTTTTTACTGTACAGAGAAAAGGAACCAACAGAACAAAGAGTTTGGCCTAGAGAAAGAGAAAAATCGTCCTAGCTCCACTCTGCCTACGCTTAAAACATCGATTGAAATTAAAGAAAGGCAGTAAATAATTTCGTAGGCGGTAGAGTAGAATAAAATAAAAACTTGACATCATAAAAACATGATCGATAATTCGGGTCGTTTCATGTCGCAACGTAGTACCAGTTTACCATCACCCCTTCAGATTTCATTATGTGAAATCAATCGAATTACCTATACAAAAATAACGCCACACTCCAAAAAAAGAGAAACGTGGCTCAAAAAATAAAACTGTTTTTTTCTTCTAATGATGGCACATTTCGAATTTCCTTTTTAGGACAAAAATAATATTAGGAGGCTGTCGCCTTTGTTTTTGTTGTCGGACTTTATTTTATTAGAGGAAAGACGCAGATGCTTACTAACACACATGTAATTTAATGATCTCTAGGAAACGACGGCGCTAAAGTTTTTGTTGCAAGACCGAGCACAACAAGATAATTGGCTCAACTCAACTGGTAAAAAAAACAAGAGTGAAAAAAGAGACGGTAAAGTGGGCGTGGGCGTACAAATTCGATTTTCTAACGATTCCTTTTTGTTTATTGCAATTGCAAAAAACATTCCTCAAAAACAACATAACTCAAGTAAGTGTCAGTCAGAGGGTAGGTAGGTAAGTCGGAACAAAAAAAAAGAAGTCAAAGGCGGATGCGATATGAGATCAACAACATCATGAGCACGAAACGAAACATCCCGATCTTCCATTTCCATTTAGACAAAGAAACAATGATGACGATGATAATATTTATTACCAAGAAGCTCCATCCGCATCCTTTTCTTTCTCGTCTCGCATCGACGAACAGGAAGACTGACTCGAGAAAGAAAAATAAGCCGCTATAGTTTAAAAAAATAAATTGTTTCCACTCTTTTCATCGACTTTATTTATTCTAATTGAATTTCATAAGATGGGCTTCAAAATGTCTGCGCTTTGTTATTTATTATTGTTTGTAAACCCAATTCACCAGTTTAGGCCAACTAAAGACAACCAAAATACGATGCTCATAGAATAGGTATTATTAAAGGGATTTTACTTCTGTTGGTAAATTGTAGTTAAGTGAGCTAAAGAGGCAATGACTTTTATATATAATCAATCCAAAATATTTTACGGCCGAATTCCTAATAAATTATATCACCAAAATGGAACTAATTGCTGTTATCATTTAATTACTATCACATCTTGTTTTGCAGTTTAATTACATGCGCACGAGTTTAATTACTGACGCGAGGCAATGATTTTTGAATGACTCATTGATACATAATTTTATTTACAACGGAGTTACTCTGCAAAATTACATTTGAACAATTTTTCCACTTCTGTGTGCATTGCCTTTAGTGTCTTCAGAGATATAAAAACTAAAGCAAGTTCCAGGTTTTTACGTGACTTACTTTAAAATCAAAAACAAAATAATGTATTTACTTTTTGCCATACTCCTAGCCACTGTTCTTAATGGAGTAAGTAGTAGGCCAGTGGGGGGAAAAAGCGAAGAAGATATCTATGATAACTACCACACCCTTCCAGAATGGCAAGTAGCACCGGACCTGGACTACAACAGTCAGGAATTCACAGACTCGGACAATAAGACAACGAAAATAACCCTTAGCAGATATGTATATCACGCCAGGTTTAACACTAGCAGTAAAAATGGAACCATGTCATTTCTGCCTATTTCTGGCTCACCCACCGTGTGGTGCACTGTACCCGAGGTAAGGCGACATTACAGTTACAATAAATTGAGACTGGTATTATGTAATAATTGCTCTTTAATTATTGAATTTTTTATTTTAATCAAGGGGAAGTCAAATAATATCGTTCTACGATTAAGGGACTACCATCGCCATGAAGGGCAAGCTAATATAACACAATTCTTTCACATCATTCAAACAGGGAGAAATGGTACCACTCATTTCTCCATTGCAGTCAATCTGAACAGCGATACCACCGTGTTTTCGTACAAATACATTGGTAATTTTTTTAAACTACTTAAAACCAGATTTTATAGTATGCCCCACCAAATCTGGTACGCCGATTTTAAATGACACTTCAATACGCTTTATTTTTTAAATACCGTAGAAACAATTAAAAAATAACATTTACCACACTAAAGAAAGGATTTCTTATTAAAAATAACGCCAGCACAATAACACAATGTTAACTGCTATAGTTTCTGCTAAAATTACAATAATAAAGCAGATTTGATGTGTCATTTAAAAACGGTGTACCATATTGGGACATTGCTGTATTTAAATTAATATGTTTAAAGAAATGTCTTGTATTATTCTGTTCTAGCATTACTTGGGAACATCTCGGCAATTTGCAACGGCTTCAATAAATCCAGCCTGATTCATATTCTGATGACAGAAGATAAATTGGGAGACTATAAGTTAGGTCTCCAAATCCACTTGAACAGCAGTAGGAAGAACAGTAACGCCGCTACACTATCGCCTACAGTGGTTACAAATTTAACTTCAGGCACAAAAGATAATAAACCTACGACTCAGGTGGATTTTAAACTTTAATTTTTTTTACCATAATGTTATAAAAATAATAATTTTTAATTTGGTTAATATTGGTTAGTTCATGTTATTAAATTGATTGAACCTTAAATATTATATTTGAATCATAGCCGTCACCAGGAGAAGGGTCTGCTATTCCATGGATATGGATTGTATCTGCATTATTCGTACTGCTGGTGATCACGAGCACCGCTTCATTTTTTGCAGGTGTGTCGTACAAGAGTCGTAAAGAAAAATCTGGTACTACCTTGTCGCCAGCAACACCAACGCCAGCAACACCAGCAACACCAGCAACACCAGCAACACCAACACCAGCATTAACCACGACACCGCAACGAACACTTGCAAATACTTCTTACCGTCCCGCTCCATCGGGCTCTCCGGGTCGTGTTCGTGAACTGGTGCAGCGGTTGGAGAGATTGATGAAGGGAGGGCAAAGGGATGAAGTTGTGCAAGGCGGCGTGTGAAACTATCACTATAATTATGTAATCACTGCTTGCTAAGCAGTGCAAATTTTATTTTATGCTAAATTTAAATATGTTTTCGATAACACTATTTAATTTTGCATATATAACTAAATAAATTATTGTTTTTTCAATAATTCATCATATTTAATCAGGAATTTTTCTTTTCTTTCTTTGTTGTTTTTTTCTGCTTCTGCTTGACGATGAAATCTTTTTCTAACTTTTCCTAATCTTTTCCCACAGTTTCAGCCTGTGTCTGAGTCTGACTAAAATACATACCTGTAGCATGTGGAACGAATGGAGCACAAAGAAGAACCGAATTTTTACCAACCAAAACCATTATTTAATACTTTCCTACAATTATGCTGATTATCACGATAATGACGGTACGGTGGCTACATTACATTATGTGCGATTACTTTGTTTTCTTTTTTAAAGTCAGTCAGTTAGTAAGGCAAAGGCTGGCTTTGTTTCAGTCATCATCGTCGTCGTCACTAAAAAGTAAAGTGGAATGCCCTACGGTCACATCACATTTGCTGCACTGCATTGCATTTTGCATTACATGAAATTACCTGCGCCACACCACCACCGTGATCATTAGTCTTGCCAGCATTTTTAACTAAACCCCGATGATAGAGAAAAAATGTTTTCGTGCCTACACAGAGCAGAGGATGATAGGGGAGGAAGGATGAAAATGAAGAACATGAAGAATGGGAAGGGATGTGAGACTTGAGAATGAGACGATTTGGGTGTTTTAGGTCTGTTCATTCAAAGTGAGATGATTAACATTTATTATAAAGATCATGGTGTGGATCATCATTAAGAACATTGTGAGTGGTGGGTGATGATGTGTGGTTTTGTAAGGCTGCTTTTATTTTTGATGAGGGGATTTTCAAAAATGAAAATAGCCTCAACTAACTCAGAGAGTTGAAGAAGCCAAAGGTAACCTTCCTCCTTCTTGTCACGTTAAATGTTATATATTCTCTTCAATTATATTAACAATGATAATGAACATTGTCATTAAAAAATGTGGGCGATTCCTGCCTTTAGCATTCCACTGCCTTTGGCTTTTTCATGGACACTTCTTGAAATGGAAGTAAGGACGTAGTCCCCTTCGAGAGACTCTCAATAAATAAATTCATGCATTGTCCAAGTTTGAAATATTCATACCTTTTTTAAATTTTCCACTTGGACAAGAACACGATTTTCACATGAACATGTGAAACGAAAGAAAAATATTTTATTTTATTTAATAATCATAAAATGGACCTCACCACCGCGAAACAAACCCTGGAACCCTTGCCTTCTAATGAAGTGCGACAAAAGAAATTTTATTTTGTTAAATAAAATGAGCAGGCCGCAAACCTGAAATTACCGAGCAGAGACGAAAATGAAGCTAATGAAGGGGTAAAATTATGATGCCGTATTTTACTTCAGTCTGTGCGGTTACAGCATAAAACGTAAAGTAACAGTGGTGTGATGTGATCACATCACATCACGGATCCCTAAGGTGGCCGTGGTGGCAGAGTGGTTGCATAAAAACCAAAAATATCTATCTACCACCTAAGGGTTAAAGCGTTATATGAATTTTATGGATTTACAGCCGGAACTTAAAAAAGGTTAAGTAAAAGGTAAAAAGAGAGAGTGAGTTGGTGGAGCTGAACTGAAAACAAGCCAAATCGTTGCTTGTAGTCACTTAGCGGATGAATCACCGACCCGACAAAAAACAACAGCAGCAGCAGGTCCTGTTGCTGTTGGTCGATGTCCAGCGAAGCAAGAAGAAATCGAAAATTATTGACTGACTCATACGAAGCAAAAGCAAACCGCATAACAGAACGGTGCTAAATAATTAAGCGAGCACAAACTTTTCCGCCTTCCATCGGCTTTGCTCAGCTTGATCATCATCATTTCGTTCGTTGACTTGTCAATTTTCGGAAATGATTTTATGTTTTGCTCGCTCGCGTCAATTCAATATTTCCTCGCTTTATGTGTTATTTGCAAGAATTAAGTGACGTTGATAATAGTTTTTTAATATTTAAATTTCACCACATTCGTATGTAACTAATTATGAAGAAGCAGAAACAGAAATTAACTGCTCATTGTTATTTCTTCTGAGGACGAAGTGGGTTGACGATCTCGAAGTGCGAAACTTTAATCAACAGAGAATGGGCAGAAACCGCCGTATTTCTCCCTGTCTTACCAAATATGACAGAAACAAACAGCAAGCGCCGCCACCCGCTTCTGTTTTATAGTCTCTACGAAATCGTTTAAAACTCCCTTTTCATTACATACATATTTTAATTGCCCGCAAATTTCGGCCCTTTTCCTCATTAAGAAAAATGGTCATAAAACTCATGAAGCTGAAAATTAAATAATTTCAAATTGGAAATGTAACAAGAAAGGGAAAGCTTTTTTTACGATTATTTTAAAACTTTCAAATCTGCATAGTTTATGCAATGGTCATTCGCTTTTATTTAAAGCAATTAAAAATTATTATTTTATGCGAAATGAATGTGAAAGGGACCAGTCCCTTCATCTCCATTCCATCTGTCTGCATTCATTTAATTATAAATAATGCAGACATTGATACTTAAAAAAGCAGCATCTGTGTTTTGACACAGTGAATCTGTAATGATTTTGTTCTTTATTATTGTTCCTAGCCATGATTCCGTTTACCACCTACGACGATTTGAATTCTCTAGCAGGCCAATCAGAGCTTCGCTGGGGCCCTTCAATGTCTACGTCATAAAAATCGATGTGAATTACATGATATGAAAAATGCACCATAAACTAATCTCGATACGAGGAATTTAACTGTCA
>VYYJ01002602.1:0-20497 GCA_021029165.1 Cyphoderus albinus | reverse complement strand
TTCTCTTGACGCCGCTTGCTCTGGAGTTGACCCCTTGGCGACTTCAGGTTCAGGTGTTTTTTCTCTCGAAGCAGCTTGCTCTGGAGTTGACCCCTTTACAACTTCTGGTTCCGGTGTCTTTTCTCTCGAAACAGCTTGCTCTGGGGTGGAGCCTTTGGCTACGTCCAGTTCGGGAGACTTTTCTCTTGACGCCGCTTGCTCTGGAGTTGACCCCTTGGCGACTTCAGGTTCCGGTGATTTTTCTCTCGAAACAGGTTGCTCCGGGGTTGAACCTTTGGCAACTTCTGGTTCCGGTGACTTTTCTCTTGACGCCGCTTGTTCTGGTGTTGACCCCTTGGCGACTTCAGGTTCAGGTGTTTTTTCTCTAGAAGCTGCTTGCTCTGGTGTTGAGCCCTTGGCTGCTTCTGGTTCAGGTGACTTTTCCCTGGAGGCAGTTTGCTCTGGGGCGGACTCTTTCACTACTTCAGGTTCCGGTGTCTTTTCTCTAGAAACAGCTTGCTCAGGTGTTGAATCTTTCAGTATTTCAGGTTCAGGTGATTTTTCTCTCGAAACAGCTTGCGTTGGGGTGGATCCTTTTGCAACTTCAGGTTCAGGTGACTTTTCTCTTGAAGCCACTTGTTCTGGTGTTGAACATTTCACTACTTCTGGTTCAGGTGACTTTTCTCTCGAAACTGCTGGTTCTGGAGTGGATCCTTTGGCTACATCTGGTTCGGGAGACTTTTCTCTTGACGCCGCTTGCTCTGGCGTTGACCCCTTTGCAACGTCTGGTTCAGGCGTCTTTTCTCTAGAAGCAGCCTGCTCGGGGGTGGATCCTTTCACTAATTCAGGTTCAGGTGATTTTTCTCTAGAAGCTGCTTGCTCCGGCGTTGCCCCCTGTGCTATTTCGGGTTCAGGTGTCTTTTCTCTAGACACCGCTGGCTCTGGCGTTGACCCCTTTGCAACTTCTGCTTTCGGTGTCTTTTCTTTTGAAGCAGTTTGCTCGGGGGTGGAGCCTTTGGCTACGTCCGGTTCGGGAGACTTTTCTCTTGACGCCGCTTGCTCTGGAGTTGACCCCTTGGCGACTTCAGGTTCAGGTGTCTTTTCTCTAGAAACAGCCTGCTCGGGGGTGGATCTTTTCGCTAATTCAGGTTCAGGTGACTTTTCTCTTGAAAGAGCTTGCTGTGGCGTTGACCCTTTGCCTTCTTCTGGTTCGGGTGACTTTTCTCTGGAAAGTGCAACTTTTGGTGACACACTTTCGTTTTGCAAGTTTTGTGAAATTTCAGTGGAAATTGCTTGGGCGGACGTTTTTCCTAAATCGGTAACGTCTTGCTCTTCAGAAGGTTCTGGTGACCTTTCTCTGGAGAAAGACGGTACTGCAGCGGGAACTTCTGCAGGTTTATCAGGAGCATCAGGTGTCTTTTTTTTGGAGACTGACTCCACTGGCTCTGGAGTCTTTTCTCTCGAAACGACAGATGAAGCTTCAGGAGATTTTTCTCTAGAAATGGCAGTAATTTCGGGAGTGTTTTCTCCTGATTGCTCTTTATGCTCCTCATTCCTTTCTTCGATTTGCTCCACAGTGGAAGTATCTGGAGCAGTCTCTTCAGGCACGTTCTCATCAGTCTTTTCAATTACGACGTCGGTGTCTCCCTCGCCAGGAGGAGGCTCCTTTTCTACTACTTTCTCCTCTGTTTCAGCTTCCCTTTCCTCCGTATCATTATCAGTCTTTGTATCAGCTTCTACAGCTTCAACCTCGGAAGCGGCTGTTTGGTTAGGAGCTTCCGATATTTTTTCCACTTTGTCAGCGGATATCGTCGCTTCCTTTTCAGCCAGTTCAGGTTCAGGGGATTTTTCTCTTGAAAGGACGGGGCTCTTCTCTCGGGATGCAGCTACAGGTGTCTCTGACGGTTCAGGTGTCTTTTCTCTGGATCCCGCCGCCGACGATTTTTCAGATTTTTCTATTACAACATCCAGTGACTCCTTTCTTTCACTTTTTACTAGAGAATCGGATTCAGTTTTGTCTATTTTTGCTTCTACCACTTCTTTCTCAGCGGCAACCCCAACGCTTTCGTTCTCCTCTTGTTTTGAATCCTCACCTTCTTCTTTAACCTCTGCCTGATCGCCAACTTTCTCCGCAGCAGATTCAGGTTTGTCAGATACTTTCTCCTCCTTCTCAGCTTTTTTTTCGGATGCAACAGTAAGGTCTTGATCATCAGTCGCCTCTTTCTCGTCTTTATCTTCTGTGGCTTCAGGTACGTGAGACACAGCCTCCACTTGAACCTGCTCATCTTTTTCTGCTACAGCTGCGTTTTCTTCATCAGTCTTTCGTTCAGTGGAAATCTCTTCTTTCTCCTCTTCAGCAGAAGCGGCTTCTTCCGCTGCTTCTTCTTCCACTTTCTCTTGGACAGTTTCGAGTTGATCTTCCTCCTTCTCCTCTGAAGGAATCTCACTGTCCGTGTCACCAGTAGCAGTGGTTGGTGTATCCTGCTCTGGCTCTTTTTGCTCATCTTTGCCAAGTACTGGTACTTCTACATGTGACTCTTCATGGGCTTCATCAGGGTATTCTTGCTCTTCCGTGCCTTTCTCGTTTGATGAGTCAGCTTCCTTAGGCTCAGGTGAACGGGGCGCGGATGCCACTGGAGACTTTTCTTTTTTGTTTGCAGCTTCCGGTTCTGCTGCCTTTGCTGCAGGTTTTTCTGTGTCGGCTTTTTCGTCTTCTGCCTTTTCTTCTTTAATAGCCTCTGGTTCGGGAGTCTTTTCCCTAGAAGCTGCTTTCTCCTCTGTAGTTGGAGCAGGCTCCGGGCTAGCTCCTCCTCCGGCAACTTTCTCTTCCTCTTTCCCAACAGAAAGTTTCCTTTCTGGTTTTTTTTCAGAGATAGAAGAAGCCGCCGCTGAGTCATTGTCTTTCTGGTCCTCTGAGGATGCAGCTGCTCCGACGTCAGAGGCATCTTTTTCTTCTGCCTCCTCTTCACCCACTTCCGCTTTCTCTTCAGAGGGAGCTTTGGTATCCTCTGCTTTCTCCTGTTCTAACAAATCTTCTTTTTCCGCAGCGGCAACAACTTCTTCGCCAATTTCTTGTACCGCTTCCTCTCCAGGATTTTCCTCGTCTTTAGTTTCTTCTTCTTCCTTCACTTCCGAGGTTTGTTCTTTCTCCTCTACCCCAACTTTTTCAATGACGTCATCACCAGACTCTGCTTTATCTTCTGAAGGAGCATCACCGGTAACCACCGCAGTCTCAGTTTCAATTTTCTCTTCTTTTATAAGGGTAGGTTCAACTGCTTCAGAAGTTGCATCGTCTGCCTTCGCTGCCGTTTTTACGTCTTCGTCTTCCTTTTCCACAGCCTTTTCCGTTTCTTCAGTTTCTGCGGGCGCAACAGCCGTGGAGTCTTCAGCTTCCTCGCCCTGTTCTGACTCTTTCTCTTCTGCAGCATCAGCAGCAGCAGCGGATTTTTCTTCTGAGTTTTCTTCAGCAGGCTCTGGAGTCTTTTCTCGTGAAACGGCAGGCGTTTGCTGCTTCTCGTCCACAGGCTCCTCGGTTGTTACAACCTTCTCTTCTTCAGTTTGTTTTGAATCGTCTTCGATATTTTCCTCAACAATTTTGTCTAACTCTCCAGCTGTTTCCGCAACAGCCTCCGCTTCAGCAACTTCTTCGGTGGCTGGCTCATCCTCAGCTTCAGCAACTTCTTCGGTGGCTGGCTCATCCTCAGCCTGTTTTTCGCCGTCCTTCGTTTTATCCCCATCTGAGCTTTTTTCTTCTTTGATGGAGTCTTCAACTTTTTTATCATCTTCTACTGTTTCTTCCACCTCTGCCTCTGCAGCTTTCTCTTCAATGGCTGCTTCTTGCACTTCCTTAACTTCCTCCGCCGCCTGATCTTCACTTTCTCCCTTATCAGAAGAAACTTCCTCACTTTTTAATTCTACCGCATGCTCAGCCTTGCTAATGTCTTTTGAGACAATCTCTTCCTCTTGAGCTGGTTCTTCATCTGTTCCAGCCTCCTCCTCCCCATCCTTTTCTTTTTCTTTTGGTTCTGCTGACTCCAAACTGGGCACTTCTTTTTCAACATTCGCCTCCACCTCCGGCTCCACCACATCCTCCCGCACCTCCTCTTTCCGCGAACGTTCTCTTTCTGGTGCCTCCTCGTCACTTTGCACTTTGAGAATTTCATCAGGTTTGGATATGTCTTCGCTTGGTGCGGCGTCCTCCTCCTTCTCCGCCTCCGGTTTCTCTTCGTACACCTCCTTCTCAATGGAAGACTCATCTGCATCATCTGGCCCTTGGTCAGCTTCTGCCTCCGCCTCCAACTCAGCAACAGCTGCCGCTGCCAAGTTTCTTGCTTTCTCCGCCTCCTCCGCAACAATATTTGAATCGATTATTTCAAGGTCGTCAGCTCCTGTTGTGGTTGACTCGTCCTTTTCAATAACCAGGTAATCTTCCTCCTCCTCCTCTTCGTCCTCATCCCCGCCAACTCCAACCAGAATGTCCCTATCTTCTTCATCCTCGCCTCCAAGTGTGGCACCTTCTGAAATTGTATGACTTTCTGAAGGCAACTCCGGCGCTTGAAGGGGACTCAGTTGATCTTTTGCAATCGCAGTGATCACGTCTTCTGAAACGGTCTGAGCTCGTTCGTCGATTTCTTCATTTACGGATGTATGGTCCAATGAACTCATTTCGGAGCTGGACTCTGTCACTGGAGCTGACACCGAGAGACCATTTTGTTGTTGAAGTTGCTCCATGTCCTCTGTTACTGACGACTTGGGAGCGGTACTTTCTTCTTCATCCTCCTCAGGTTCGACCACAACAGGTTTTTCTTGATCTTGGTCAGTGGCAGAAATCCCGTTGGTGGTTGGCTCTGTCGGAGACTCGTCGGCTTTCTCTTCTGCCGCAGGCGTCTCCTCTTGAGTGGTAGACTCGGATTCTTTCTTTCCTTTGGAGATGAGAGCGGCTCCGGCAGCCACAGCAGCAGCACCTCCTACAGCAGCAGCGGCTGCTACTGCGCTAGGCCTCTTGACAGGCTTCGGTTCGGAAGGCTTTGCTTGTCGAGTAGGTGCAGCTGGAGGTGCAGACTCTTTTGCAGAGGACTTGGACTTGACCGCTGATGATTTGGAAGTTTTTGAAGAGGCTGTTGAAGAAGAATTCTTGTCTTTTTCTTTGTGCTTGACTGTGTCAATTAAAGATTTACGGGCAGTCTTCGTCTCAACAACCTTACGGTTAACAGCATCCTTCGCTGATTTGGGAGGGGTGGAGGGAGGCGAAGTGGCAGAGGTCTGAGATGGAGGGGCAGCAGAAACGGCGCGACTACTTCGTGACACACCAATTCCGTACTTTTTGGGTTTTTCGTCACCATCCTTTTTAGCAGGACTTCCGGGCATAATTTTTCTCATTCCAGTGTCTATTCGCGAAGCGACCCTGGAAGCGGCTGTTTTCGTAGTGGAGGTCGGTGTTCCAGTTACGGATGGGAGCGAAGTGGCTGAAGAGGATGTTCCTTTGTTTGCGCTTATCGATGATTTAGACATGGAACTGTCTATCCGCCTAGAAGAAATCCGGTGTTCTCGTTTCTTCGTAGCTGATTCAGTTTCTAGGTTATCTTTCTCCAGCTTATCTTTCCCTTCCAAGTTTTTCTTGTCCGATTTCGTGGAAATGATTCGCTGCGACTCCGCTGTACGCCTTCTGTCTTTTTCTCTGCTTTTCCTTTCTTTCTCTGAAGCAGAAGTCTTTGATGGCTCCTCCTTCAAAATTTCCCTTTCTTTGTCCTTTTCCGCTTCGGCTGTCACAGTGGAGGCAGAATCACTTCTCGTCTGCTGCTGCAGTTTAGCTCGAATGCCGTACTTACTGCTAGGCATACTAGAGTGCGAAGGGGCTCTATGTACTGAGGCGGATCGCATGGAAGCTGTTCCTGAATCTACGTGCTCCATTCCACCTTTTTCGTATTGTGACATTCTGGTAACGGAACTGGACAGATGGTGCCTTGCTCCCGATATCACACGTTCCGATCGCGCTCTGCTTTTGTGTGACGCTGCCAGGGTCTTCTGAGAGCAGATAGGGTATTTTAGAAATTCCAAATGTTTCAATTTATTAAGGGCTTCGAATATTTTTTGTTGGGGAGTACTTCCGGGAAACAAAATTCTAGTGATGGGCTCCCGTGGATTGTCAGGTTGCCATACGAGGAGGGCACAAATCGACACCAGATTGAGGACAGGATAGCTCATCTCTTTTCCGGGTTCCACTTTCACGGACATTTTAGCCTGCACGAATGACTTGCAGTCGGAGTTGTGCCATTTCTGAAGAAACTCTCGAACTTCTTTCGAGTCTTTGGCGGGGTTCAAAACGTACATGTCAAGTTTCCCATGCCCCACTTTATGGTACAGGTTTATAGGCTCTATCACATTCTCTCGGAAGCAGTGCTGAGGCTTAAGGTTGATGTTCCGAAGGTTTTCTACCATTCGGTGACCGGTCTCGGTGAGACTCACGAGTAGGTCGGAGGAGGGGCCTGGCTGAGGTTCAGAAATGTCTTTGGACATGGTGAGGTGGTGGTCAATGGTCGGGTCGCCTTGTAACTTCCGTTCCATCACGTTTCCAAAAAAGTGGCCAATATTAGGATGGACCTGATTGAGCCGTTTCCTATCCAGCACGGCGTCGAGACCGCACATGGCATTGTTGTTGACTCTGGTGAGTAGCACGGCGTCTAGCCTGTCTAGGTGTCGTGTGAACTCCCAGAAGCAGGAGCGGCGCGAGAAGCCGCCATCGATGAGCATATTGAAGCCGTTAATGCCGAATAGCGCGGCGTCACCTTGGCCGCCAGGGAACACGTAGAGAGTTGGATGGCTGAACCTGATGTTACCAACGATCTCGGAAGGTTCGAGGATCTCTTTGAGTGAGGCGGCCACGAGCATTTTGGAAATGTAGTCAACAAAGGAAATGATGCCTGATGAATGGCCGAGTATTTTGTCCGGAGGATTCATCCGAACTTGGCACAGTTTGGAAAAGGACTCTTTTCGGAGTCGCTCCTCAGTCCAACCGTTCTCAGTCGCACAGTGAATAGATACGCTAATATCACCTTTGTACGCGCCCAAAATCCGCGTCACTTCCGGCTCCGCCCAGATTTCCAGAAAGTCGGTTACAGAGAATGTCCCGTCCTATGTGTCGTGTTACAAGTTTCAATTTTTTTTATGAAATTGAAAAGCCAAAAAGCATAAATTGAAAGTAAAGCAATAAGTAAAATGAAAAGCAGACCATTAATGGTTTGACGATAAAATGAAAAAAGTTTAGAAAAGAAGAGAATCGGTGAAAGTAATTCCGTAGCCGAAGTATGCAGAAAGAGTGATGCATGCACGCAATAAAAAAGATGAGGTTAGACGAAAGAGAGCAAAAGACGAGAGAATAGAGAGAATAATAATGACCTGGAGAATCCACGAGCCACTCCCTTGGAAAGTGTAGCCGGCGTGGATGATGTGTCTATGACGGGTGAAGCTGGAGAGTAGGTTTTTCATGCACTGGAGCAGCGTGTTCACTTGACAGTGGATGAGCACCTACAAAAAAAAACCGATTTTATATTCAAGTCAAAGCCACGTTGAAAAATCAAAAACTACCCCCATCTTTGC
This sequence comes from Cyphoderus albinus, assembly GCA_021029165.1. Lineage (NCBI taxonomy): Eukaryota > Metazoa > Arthropoda > Collembola > Entomobryomorpha > Paronellidae > Cyphoderus > Cyphoderus albinus. Next base: position 12,922 of record VYYJ01002602.1, on the reverse strand, counting down.
ATTGCTTCTGGTTTAAAACATTTAGTCATGAATCCGTATTATTTAGTCGGTGTATGTTAGAGGAACTTAAATTATGTTAATTGTAAATCCAATTATTTGTAAATTCACTTACTTCCACAACCAAGTTTTCCGACGCCCATTGCACCAACTTCTCTCCTGAATAATTTATAAACCAATAGACACACAGCATGTTACATATGACCACATCGGTTGGGATGATAAAGTTCTAAGGCATAGCCTTCTACGTGAAGCGTGTATAATAAATACATCCACGCAAGAAATAATATTTGTCCGCTGGGAGGCAGTTGTAGTGAAAGTTCAACTTTTCTACTTCAATAAAGAAAGATTAAGGTAAAAGTTTAAAGAAGAATGGTGAGCTTACCGTTTCTTGCTTCATCACCTTCGGGGGCGGCGTTAGCCAAGTTTAAAAGTTCACAGGTCAAATCAACGTGGGATGAATCCATGTCCCAAGATTTAAGTCCTGAAAACCACAAATAAAGTTGTTACACATTAGTACAGCAGATAATCTTTGTATTTTTTAATACGTGGATATATCTTGATATGGGCAATCAGAGAAATTATTTTATCCAGTGTTCTCATCAATTTCACATCATTTTCACACACCATTATCACTAACAGATCTATCTAATAATTCTGCCTGAATTTTATTAAATCTGATTTTATTTCATTAAGGATCAGTTTAAACTTAGATGCAAATATCTTTGAGAAATACTCTAGATCAATTAAATACATTAGAGATAATTCGCATGGTCCGAGAAATTGATGAAAATTGAGATTCGTACTTATAATTAGATAAATGATAAGCAAACGGTATAAAGTTTATATTGAAGGAGTGAACTATCAAATTCACATTATTTTTACATATGGTAATTTTTTACATAGTATATATCATACTATTAGATGTAACACGTTTAAACGTGCACTTAATAATTATCATTTTGAAATGTACTATGATTTATGTGAGAATTTAAAAAAAAGCTTAAGTCTAAAGTAAAATATTTCGTAGTTCATTCATATTTTTGTCTTCACATTATCAGTTTTTTGGTGATGTAAATCAGTTAAGATACACTTTTATTGCTTACGGATAAGCGGCTTAAAGATTGTTTATTGCTTCTATAAGGATCATTATTTTCTCATAAATCACAGCTTGGGCTAATTTATGCATCAAGGTTGTTTCATAGTTGGGATACTTAAATCAAAGCCCATCAAAATGGAGTGAGTCAATCATGATTCATGGGGTGTCGAAAAACAAAAACAAATGATTTATTTTTACCCATTTCGTGTTGAATCATTTTTGCTCGTCACGCACAAATCCAAGTAACTAAGCTATAGATTAATTCACACCAAAATGTCCTAAAAATGACATTTTCCATCAAAATGAAGATTCAAAAATTATCATCTAAAATCCATCACTCATTCACATTGCGCTTTCACTGTTTATGTATATGGATATGTAACACGTACATACGTTTGTATACATGAAAATATCTTATAATGTCTAGAGATTTTGCTTAATATCAAGCAAACCAGTGAACATTATCTCCAAGATTTCTTTCCACTCTATTTCCACTTGCTCTATACACATTTACGGTGTTTATGCATTACATTACGTACGCAGTACTGCATAATAGTTTATAATTCTGCAGCACGTATAATGTGCCCGTAACGGTTTGATAGCACGCAGACCAGAAGTTTTTCCGTTTATGAAATTAGGCAATTCGTATGCATGAGAGTCATAAGGAAATGGAATTATTTAGAATGTCATGTAACATACATTTTACTACTTTACTCTTCCTTTTCGACCAAAAGATGACTAATTAATTAGTGCTCCCTAACAGTCCAATTTCACTCACCACCAGTAAGAGGAGTGGGTATACGTGAATGAGATAACCGATTAATGAATGGAATTAATGTTACACCAAAACTGGACATACATTGGCAAAAATTTCCAGGATTTGGGGACGGCATACACATAATTAAGTGGAGACATGATAAAGAACTAATGACACTTTGACTTTCCAAGATGCTCTCCTATATATTGTAATCTTAATTGCCTTCTCGTGACGCTAAAAGTCGAGAAGTTCAGGTAAATGAAAAATTGGTGACTAGATCACATGAGCCGATGGTGACTGACTATTATTACTCCTGCGACACAAGCAAAAACTAAAGTCTTCTAATTCACAAATAGAATTAATTAAATTATAATTAGTCTGAAATCAGCTCAACTGTCGACTTGCTGTTTTAGCGAATTGAGAGTGGAGAGAAAGTAGGTGCATAAATTATTTTTACTTAACAAGATACATTCTGCAATGTTCGTTCTCTTAACAATGAGCTTGCAGAAGCCAATTTCTGTGCTTCTTTATTAATAAAAAATGCACTCGTCGCATTAATATTGCGGTGCAATTTCTTGCTAGTCTGAAATGTTTTCTTTCGAAGTGCATTCATTATTGACAGAAGAAAAATGGCTGCGATGCACGAAAATGGGAAAAACTTTGCTCCCTTTCTCGTTTCTTCAAACAGAAATTTTCACGAGGACAACGATTTTCAACAAGGATTGGAATCACTAGCACGTGCTCTACATGTACATTGTAAAACCACCGGCTTCGATGGCGTTGGAATTTTGAAAAAATAGCGTCGGTAAAATTATTGCGATATCATCGTCATCATCTCTACGTGGGTTTCACAAAGGTTTCATTTTTGCTTTACTATTAAATACTAAACTGAGACAAATCAGTGTTTTTAATAAGCTAGCATTTTATGTACAAACTTTTAAAAAATAATGGTAGTTAATTACAATACTAGCGTATCATTTTAAGCCATCTTTACGGAGCATTGAACAAAACGGCACTATACAAATGCAAAATAACACCTAACCGTTGTACGTAACTATCTTAAATGTACTTTCAGTTCTGCAATTCAATGACAACTCTCAATAGGATAAAGTTTCTGCTCTCTGATAATCCTACATGAAGCGTACGTAAGCCGTGGGTACTTTTATAATTTTGCTATTGTTAGCAAACAACTTAAATTGACTAAGTATGAGTAGCATTCAACCCAGAAAAGTGAAGTGATTGCAATTTTGGTCGATTCGTAAATTCCGTGCAACCATTGTTATTGCTATACCTTTTGTTTGTTCTTTCTTGGCCGAATCAAATCATGCAAGTTTGCCTCTCGAGTTGTACCCCAAAGTACTAAATACTTAAGAAGCAGAAAAAAGTGGAGGAGGGTAACTCAGCAGTTCATTTTATCTCTTAACGGATGACTACATTCTAGCCGAAAACTTGCATTCACTTCAATTCATAAATTACTTGAGAAGTTTATAACTTTTCTCATAATTTGATATTTTCCTTCGAAATAATCCATTCCAAAATAATAACGTGTAAACTATGGAATTTATTGGTACTAAATTATCTCAATCAGATCAAAAGATGACTTACACTAGTTCAAAGTAGAAGTGAATTTTAATCCCTTTTCTGCACATAAGGTAACACGATAGACGATAACCATGAAGGTAGATTACAAATAATATTGTAAGCAATTGGGAGGGATGCATGCTATATAATACTATCCTACAAATCAAGCACAGCATGATCAATAATGCAATTGCAATATTGCAAATGATCCCAATTTCCTTTCTATTCATTTCGGCAGAGTAGTAGAGTGCATTCTGCCCTTTTTCATTCTTGACTCTCTTTTATTGATGAAAAGTTCTGTTAAATATCGGGCGTTGTCTTCTCACTAAAAATTGGTTCGTTGATTGATCAGGCTACATTCATTAGCTAATCATTGCTTGTCATCTCATTTTCGAAAAGTTCGTTTTTCTCTTCCTTTCTATTCGTTGTATTCTATTGATAGCACAGTGATAAAATGAGTCAGCAGATGTGCATATGTATTTACATTATACATTATACGTACGTAAGTGAAAACTGTGCTGGTTTTGTGCAGCTGTAATTCGTTGATTGATTCTAACCACATGAGTGAAAATGAGTGTATTTGTGCGGTAAATTGGTACTGTCTGGTTGTTATTTTTTTAGCGGCCTTTGCTTGCACTCGCTCGTCTCCAAAAGTGCAGCAAAACAGGTTAGTTTTCCTATGTCACTTTTTATTGACCAGTCCGCTTGAGTAAACATTATAGCCAATAATGTAGAACTACAGTTTAAAAAGAGCAGTCATAAAATCGCGTGTTAAGCAGAAAGCAGGCAAGCAGTTCGTGTTAGTAGTGACATTGATAGTGATCGTTTACAATTGCACTTCCACAGAAAATGCACCTAAGTTGTAATCTGGACTGTCTTCAGTCCACTCACATAGCGCATCACTCACATCTGCTTATAAAATCTCCCTTGTTTACCTACTCATCCACCTACAAATTCATAAAAGCATCCTATCTCATTTGCTAAAAAGGGTTATTTACTTTTGGCTCCGTGTCCTTGTAGCAATATTTCTCTCTTTGGATCTAGCATAAAAAATCCATAATCATAACTAATGATTTGTAATGCTAGCTTGGGCTCAGCCAAGCCTGGAGAACACGCTCGCAAATGTCAGTTTGCTTTTATTTATAAAGCAAGGGGAAGAGAGCGCCGGCAGAGTTATGATAATGATCAGTCATTTCCTTCTTCATGCTATGATGATGCGAGTGATGAGATAGACACACACATTATAGTGATACGATTCACTTTGCTTTGCTTCACTTTTGCTTTTTAACTCGAGGCAGAATCCGTAATTGCCTTTGTTGAAATGCGTGGTATACATATTTCCATATTTTTAACGCTTCTGTTTTTCACCGAGACGCAGACGTGAGTAGGCTGTAATCATTACGTTTGCGTACAAATTGCATAACACTGCTACTTAGCTAGCTTGGTGGTGTTTATCGGTGAGCAATGTTAATTAGCATCATCGAGGAAAATGTGCACCACCTCAACCAACATTAATTCCGTTTTCATGGCTCTTCATCAGCGCCATCGTACTCACTAGTACACTTTTATGCACTTGTGCATGTTTTCTTTCCTTCGTCACAGACCGTCTTAATCACCTCCAAATGTAGTGGCTGCAAAACCTTCAAAACCGTCATCGTATTTTTATATGCCTCTGCAACCAAGAGTACAACTCAACAAACTTTAAAAAATGAATGGTGGAATGAAATCCATGAGCCATGAGGACAGTTTTTAAAAGGAAAGGAGTGAATGTCTTTTTGTGATAGGTAGTGAGTGACACGACACGCCATGATGACTAAATAGTGAATTTAAAATACTGCAGTCTGCAGTTGTCATTGTGTGTGTTCAATGAGGTGTCTCAATGTCAGCGTTGCATGGTTCTTTTTATTTTCTAAAAAAAGTCTCAATCAAATGTTTTGCACGAAATGTAATAAAAACTGCTGCAAGCTTTCCTTTCTCCAAAGTTATTTTTTCATGTGCTTTGTCATCAAAAAACGAAAAGTCATCATTTGCCTAACTTCTAACTTTACCCTTTTTATCTCAAATTGTATATTTTCGAAGGAAAACGCAGCCATGTTTCAGATAGGTGGTACGACTCTTTTTTCATGGTTCATCTTGAATAAAGTGCACCGAGTTTTGCATTTATATTCTTGTATCATTCTTTTTCGTTTTGCCAAAAAATAGAGAATGATAACATAAAAAATTCCAATTAGATGAGTCAGCAAGATCATATAAGTAAAACGATGATGAACATCATCAAAAATTGAACAAGTGAATGTACACATGTAATCCTTGTCTCTTACATTGTTTCTTCTGACATTGTAGCCATTGAACATAAGACAGGGTATCTTTGTTCATATCTGGGTACGTTAGTGAGTGAAATCTTTGATGCGTGCAGTGGCGAAACCGCACAATATCCATCATTCATTCATTGTGCACAACACACCAGAAGAAAGGAACAACGTGCCTATATAAGAATCAAGACTGAAGATTTGTTACAATGTCTCCGATCTGCGGCTTGTACCTCAGCTTACAATCTCAGAGTGGATACAATCCACTGTTTACTTACTCTGATATAATATTTTGTTGAAAGCCAGAAGCAAACCACAGGCAAATAAAATTATACTTTTATTCGTTTATTTAGCTCACTTAACAAAGATGCATTATTAGCCTGCTACTACTACTGCTGCTGCTGGCTCTTATTCTATACCTAGTCTAGGAACCAAGAATTTTGGTAACATTCTTTCTGAAACTTTGCAGATTATCATTTTTACTGCGTGTGACCAGAAAATTAAAAAAATGGTACTATGAAGTATCGTACATGTTTTATGACTATGACAAATAGTCTTCGTGGAAAAAATATGACTACCTACTGAATTTTACTTTGGACCCAAGAAACTACAGTCATTCGCAGGCAGGCAACCGGATTAAATTGCATAAGACACTTCACACTTGAAAATATTAATATCTTTTCTCTCTCACACTCTCTCTAGAGTCTGCTCTGCCGAGACTTTCAACTCTTGTGTGAATATTTTTTTCTTGTAACAACCAAAAATAATATTATATTTTTTGTGTGAATAAATGTTGAAAAAAAATTATTACCCTGCTTTATGAAAAAAAGTTTGATAAGGTTAAGCAAGAAGGAGGCAAAGACATCATCATCATCGGCATCACGATACGCTTAATAAAGCAGGAATTTTTCTACTTGTGTGAGATGAGTGACACAAGAGAAAGAATGTGGAACAATCTGAGGGAGACTGAAGTGAGTGGAGTGTTCCATTGACTTAACAATGGGAAAGAGAAGAAGGAAAACGTGCTGCTGCTGTTTTACTGCTTTTGCCTCTTGCTCTGGAACGGGGATATTTTTGCCAGTTATGCATCTGCTATCTGCAATGCGGCACCTTCCACTAACTTCTCTGGACAAAGTTGCTCCTTTCTCACTTCTTTTTCCTGGCTACATACATCCTTCGCTCCAACAATACAAACTTGCTCTCTACGCTCTCATTTGCTTTTCTGTGCACTTTTTCCTTTTCTTATTTGAACCTTTTTGCACTGGTCTCCTCTTCTTGGTCGTAAGCACATAATAGCATGCATACATTGCTCCGATTGTGTGACCAGAATATTGCGAGCAAGTGAGTAGAGTCCCTTTTGTGGACTGTTCCAGACAAGTGTGGAGTAGTGGAAGAAGTGTGGAGGAGTTGAGTCGACTCCTCCATTAAAGACCTGCATGCTTATAATTTTTGTGTGCAGAGCGAGGCATGTCGTGAGAATGCCACACATGTATTTATCATATTTCAGAGACCTTCTTCTTTTCCATTTTCCTCCTCTGGTGTGGAATGGAATGTGCTTGGATTGTGTCTACACAACTCCACAAACACAACAAAACAGAGCTTCTTCAAGAAAGGGAAACAAACACTCGCTGAAGGCAGTCAGTCGATAGCCGACGAGTGGATGAGGCACATGTAAGGAAGGATTAATGGAAAGAAAGCCCCTCTTTAACGGAAAGTAGTTTATTGTGTATTCACAGCATTTTACTTTTTTTCTTCCTTTTCAACATCCCCTGAATACAAAAACAAGAGCGTTGGTACATTGAACATGCATTTACCATCATCCTTGTCATCTTCTTTAGCTTCGACAGCAGAGTAGCAACTTTGGATCACTTCAAAGTTTTTCGAAGGAGAAAACAGACAACATCCGACACTTTACTGACAACACGATTCATTTAAAATGCAGAGAGTGGAGAAATGAAAATGAGGTTGACGTATGTGGAGGAAAACATAAAATGAAAGTGCATTAGTCTGTATTACTCGTCCCTGCTTTACTTCGTTCCCAATGCACCGCTGAATTGATAAACTTTTGTTAGCCAATATTCCAATCAAACTAACGATGACATTTTTGCCGAGTTGCATTGTTGGTGTTAGACCAATCCATTTGAACATTTTCAGATTAGGTAGAATTAGCTGTTTTGGTACAATTTTTGGGACAATTTTAGGAGTATGGAGATGATAGAAACGGTTGTCATTTCGTTAAAATATTTTACTGCTTGTTTTATTATTTGGTTTTCGGTTGTATGCGACGGGAAACGAGAGGCTTCGACAAGGAAATTCGTTATTTCAAAACATAAAATAAAGAAACGACGAGTGAAAAGAGAAGTCGAAGGATAGAATCGTTAAGCGAATCCGTTTGTGCTATTATTCATGGGAACGATTGTGAGGGAGGCGAAAAGACAACAGCTGCAACACACATAATAATGCAAAGAACATCAGTTTTACGATGTAACTACTTCAATCTGAACCAGCATGGATGCTTATCATCATCGTTATTATTTTATTATTTCGAGGAAAACGAAAGAAATATATAAAAGAGGTAGTATATTTTTCTTGTAATTTGAACGCATGCTGCTTGACGCATCTTCTTGTACACTGGGCAGCAACAGCGTAGGTATTCTGGCAACGGAGGTGGGGGAAGAAAATAATCTCCAAAAATAGACAACAACTCAAGTGAGACTTTGTTCACGCTTTTACTACAAGAGGAAGAAGAAGAAAACGGAACGAGGAAACGAAACTGGGATGTGAGGCATTCGAATCTAAATCCGAAATCCTTTAAAAATCGAGAATAAAAAACGTGCTTGTCAAGCAAAAACGAGGTATGTGTAGACATGCTAGTGTTTTTGCTGCCCAAGTTTTCAACATTTTTTTTATCCCATTTCCTTCCATTTGAGCAAATGAGTTGTCTGTTTCTTATGTGAATTGAGTGGAGTCGAACCCACCACCTCATTCTTAATTCATATGAATCAGCACACACTCCACGGCTCCACACAGGGCCAGGCTAAGCTAAAGTAAAAGGCAGGTTGAGAGACTCACACAATGATGAAACTCTATTACACTCCAACACTCTCACATCAATGTAATTCCTCCATATTTCTGTTGTTGCTACAAAAGTTACGTCATTGCCGCTACGCCTGCCATGAAATTATGTTGCTCGAGAAAAGAGAGAAAAAGGGAGAGGAAAATCGGAAAAGGAAAGAGAAAAAGCCCCTATCCCCGCTTATTTTTTCTGAATTTTTATGAGAGAAGAAAGAAAAGAAAAAAGTCAATGAAGCAAAAGTTTAACGAACGAAGAGCGCTAAGAAAAACGGATAATAATGTAATATGACATTCTATAAGTTTGTAATGCAACGCCCACCACCACCAGCATTGTCAGCAGCGTCTCTTCCAGTCTTCCAATCATTTACATGAGAAAGAAGCCGGTCCAAGCTTTTGTGACGGTCTTCATCTCTTCTTTTTAATTATACAGAATACTTTTGCAACCAACCACAGACAAAGGCACTGGATAGAAACTCTGCTCCTATTCCCTTATTCTGTTGTCGGTCCTTTTCTAAGAAATTGAACTGGAAAAAAGAATTCTCATTCCGGTTGCATCCATTGCTTTTTGCGAGTTTCGCGTATTACAAAAATACGCGAAGCGACAGGCCCAGGCCCTATTTAATTCTTCGCTTTTAAAATATAAACTTGAAAATTGAATTTCTTTGATCTGCAAATTGAAGTTTTTTGTCGAAGCAAACAACTCTAAGCTGGGGTATTTAAAAATGGTCTCTGTGCAATTCAAAAGTCTAAATTCTTACATGCAACTTCAACGTTTCCTGTCTACTCCCGAACGAAGTATTTAGTTTATTTATTTTTTTGATTATATTATATTAATTATTAATTTAATATACAATTAATGGCATAAAATAATCTCCAGCCCTCATCAAAAATTATGAGAATAGTTTTGAAGATTTCATAAATCATGAGTTTGTGTGTCTGTGGACACTATTATTAGCACACCACAACTTAGGTAATTTCTCATTTTTTCTCCACAACACAGAGGAGAAAAAGTATTATGACAAAGTACATAATAGCTCTTATTTATTCTTGCTTTGCTCCAAAAAGCAAAACTTGCTTCCACTCCATTTGGAGCGTGGAGAAGAAGAGAAATATTGTAATCGAAGCTGGAATATGTGGTAAATCATGCCTGTGACGTGATATATGCTGGCTACTAGTACCACTACACCACTTTATTATTGTATGTCTCCGTCTTCAACTTCCATACGATGTTTTGCCGTTACCATTGTAGCGGTGTGTAACGGGAACGGAACAGTGTAGCAGTGCAGGGGAGAGCAGCAGTGGAAGAAAGGAGCAGGAGAAAGAAAAGGACGGCATGGCATACTTAAATAATACATCGAGCAACCGGCTTGGAGTGAGCAGACGCGGTAGCTCCACTGGAACATGAGTCTAGGTTCTTTTCTTTCTCGTCTTCTTCTTCTCCTCTTCCGTTTTCTATTTTGCCTTCCGTCTACCACAACAACCGTGAGTAAATGGATGGCACAAGAAAGAAACAGCAGAGTAGCAGCAGACGACAAGACAACTGCATATGTTTTCTGTACTGAGCTTATGCATGACTGCAACTACATTCCCAAAATGTATTAACGGTGCAGCAAAAAAATACGTACCAGGGAATACTTATTGTACGTTAGGATTTTTTTTTGGAAATGAGACAAACATGACTTGCATGCATCTCATTTTCTCATTATTATGCAAGGGGTAAATTTGATATTTGAAGGATGAATCAAGCCAAAAAAAGAGTCGATCAATATCATGAATTGTTTTTCTTTTACCCTTGCCCAAAGACAGTCGACATCCCGGCAGCCAAAAGAAATGTTTGACTTCCGGTTTATTATTTTTGAATGCTTACCTTTAATCAGTCTCTGAATGATCACCTCACGGTCTTCCTCGGAATAAGGTTCTGCGAGCACGATGAGGAGATAGGAGCCGGTGAGCGGTGATAATGTTCCGCGCTCCATGCCTTCCGTTCCAGAATCGCCGGCAGCTCCCATGATTACGTCACTCATTGACCCTGCAGTTTGGTCAACATTTGAAGACCCCGACTCTGTTGCCGCTGTCGTTGATGGCGCTACGTTTTCTTGATTTGTGGCTGTGTCAGCCGCACCTTCACCATTCCCGGACTCCATAATATAATATCCTTTCACTGACTAACTTTCCCCGGATTTTAGTTTTAGTATATACAATAACAAGTACGGCACTCAATGGTCACCAAAGTGCACACTACTTATAATTTAATAGTATTTTTGTGGTTGTTGTACAGAAATCATAAAATGAAAAAGGGACACCAAAGGGGCACTTTCAGTCACGAATATTTTGTTTTCTGGGGAAGCACTCCAACCATTCACTTACACGCAAACACACTTCTATAAAAGTATTCCCAGACGAACCGAAATAAACATACAAAAGCACTTTTCTTTTTCAAGTTCTCCAATTCGTTATAGTCAACATGATCAACAGAAAATGGAAGGAAGGGAAGGAAATAAACTAAAAAATATTTTGTCTAGTGACCTTCCTTCTTATCACACTCGCACACAGTCAATCAGTGTATAACAGTGCATTTGGTGTGTTAGAAGAAAAGAGAAACTTTTGCTGCTGACGTTGTCGCTGCTCCCGTGTTTCCCCAGCCCTGTATGCATAATAACAATAAGGAGACTAATGTGCAACCACACCTTTACTCTTTCACAAACTCCTGCTCTCTTACTCTCAGGAGCTCACTAATAATGACCCTTGTTATGATTATTACTGCTCCGCTCATACTTTCCTTACAGTGTGCATTATGACGACGACGACGTTGATGATGGAAATGAAGACTATGCGGCACTTCCACTCTTTCTTGCCTACTTTGTTCCAAAATTGGCATTTACTTCATTGAGAACAATTTATTTTTTAAGTTCCTGTCTGAGTCAGTCTTGCGTGATGAGAGTGACTAGAAGGAGCAGTGCTCGCTTATCAGCTTGTATGCCAATATAATTATGTGCACACTTGGTCAAGCTTGGATTTCAACACAGGTCATCTATTTGTCAATGATTACAGTGTCATTAAGTAATGCACGAGCGGAACACTATCTCGAAGATTATTCAGTGAGTCGCACTTGTTTTTCTCCAAATTCGCTTCGCATACGTAAAGCTTAATTAGATGAGGATAATGGCGGATAGCAAGAATAATGACATTGAAAAGTGAGTGGCTGTTGAAAAGTTTTCTGTTTGGTTAATTGATTTCAGGATGAACTTTAGAGAATAATGCAAAGCTGATACTGATGTGAGTGATTAGTGGGAGGTTGGAAGTCGCAGGTGAGGCATTAATGATTCAGTTCCATTTAATGAGATGATGACAGCGGAAGGTAGAATTGAGACAAATTTGACGGTAGCACAAGAACAATTTTTGATGATCATTAACCCTAACTTATTGCCTTATTCGAAATGCTCTGAGAGCTATATATTATTATGGAAAAGCTATACAATTAATAATGACGAATTAATTGTTTAATTAGTAGCTTACATATATTAATTTATCTTAATAATAATATGATGGTGACTATCACAAAAGAAATTGACAATGTTTTTTTTTGCTCTTTTGATTAACTTCGTCACATGATGATAATGATGAATGATGATGATGATGATGATGATGGCTAATGATGACTTTAATGGTTTTTTCTCTTGATTCGGCTAGTTCTTCTTAAGAAAAAGGGGACTTAAATAAAAAAGGAAATTTTTCGCACAGACTTTGATCGCACAGGAGCGAGTTTGGTATTGAGTTGAGTCGTGAAGAGCTGCCGAAGAGAGACTGACGAGTGAGTCGGGATTACGGTATTTTCATCGGACAAGGCCATGCAATGCTACCATTCTCCCATATACTGCATCATTTTTAACGTTCTTCCCTTTGCTCACACAACAGCTCACTCACGAATTTTTCCCTTTGCGAGGAAATATGCCTAAAAATCTACTCTATTATTATGGCACACTCCTCGGCTCTATCCACCGACCAGAAATTTTCGTTTCTGTTCTCTGCCTGAGTTTGTGCTATATTGCCATATCAGTCTGAAATAGTCTGCATGCACACACTCTGCCGTTTCGAATATAGTAA
>VYYJ01002601.1:0-20499 GCA_021029165.1 Cyphoderus albinus | reverse complement strand
CTCTTTGTAGTGGAGAAGAGGTACCTTTTTATTTTTATTTTCCATATGCTAAGAATGCCCTTTGCCACTGCCTTGAAAATGAAAGAGTCAAATGAAAATCCCTAAACAAATTTTCGATTTCTATTAGAGCGCCGCGAATTATTGCCTGCCAGCAATAAATCTAATCGAATGGCTGCTGCATGACCATAGCCTTATTACACACAATACAGAGTGGATCTAGATCTAGCGAACTTCCGTCCGACGAGACGAGCTTTACTTTACTGAAAGAATTAGCCTTTTTCATCCATTAATTTCCGGATTCTCACACTGAGCCCGTTCATTCACTCACTCACCAGGTCTTTGTATTTCTCTTTACTTTTATTTTCGCCAGTTTGCTATTCGCCAAGGGAAAATAAAAAAGACAACTTTCACTTGAGTAATAATATGGATGTAATTCCGCTCGTCCTCTTACAACTAAACTTCCAACACATTTCTTCCTTAGGTAAAACCGTAAAATATAGTGAAAATAATAATAATGCACAATTAAGGAAAACATAATATAGTTTATGTTTATAGCCTCTGTCCTGTCCTCTGAGAATTTTCCGGAAGTACCAAAGAGTTGCACAGAATGGAGCCGAGTCGAGTAGAGCAAATAAATGGAATGAAATGAAATGGTTATCTTATGAATGGAGTCCAAGTTGCAGCCTTTTAGTAAATGAGCTCCTTATTTTATTCCTAAACATTTGTGTGTAATAATATGTTATTCAAACTCCGGTGACGCTTTTCTTCACTTCAGTTTCATGATGATAGCGCCCTTTTTTTCCTTTCCCCTTGGAATGCTTCCATTCTCTTCTATGAAATCGACTGCTCAACATTTCTACTCAACTATGATCATGATCATGTAATTGCATTCCCTTATCGCTGTACGGACACATCAAGATTATTACCCTGTATCCAATATAAACTTTTCTTTCCTTCTAAGGGCACGCACGATTCATGTGACAATTTAATGACAATGCCATGTCTCCGTCTGCAAAGACGGAAACACGCCACTTACCTCTCCGTTTGCGTCAAAACGTTCTTAAACTACAAGTGAAAAAAAGCAGAAAGGAAGTGAAAAGTATTTAATTCCTTCACTGCTGTAACTTTAACTTTTTAAGCTGCTTACTTACGAAACAGNAAAACGTTCTTAAACTACAAGTGAAAAAAAGCAGAAAGGAAGTGAAAAGTATTTAATTCCTTCACTGCTGTAACTTTAACTTTTTAAGCTGCTTACTTACGAAACAGCATTACATTCAATTCGCCAAGATTATGCAACTTGATCCGACTTCGAATTTTTAAAAACAAGTTTTTCTTGTCACTTGCTTTAACCCTTCCTTCGTTCCTTCCTGTGTCCATATTACTGCTAGCGTGAAAAATTTATCCACTTAACTCTGCTGGAACGAAGCGGAGCAACTCATGAATTGCTGATAAACTTGAGAAAGAAGAGATGCGAAGAGGGACATTCACACAAGGCAAAACTTCCTGTGTATAAAAGTAATCCAAACACCCAACTTAAAGTTGCAGACTTTACAAGTGGTACACTTTCAATTCAGAGAAAAAACTTTCGTAGTCTTCTCTTGATGGATGTGTTACAAAAGTAATTTTAATTTCTGTCGACTCTCGAACAATCCTCATACTATGCTCCACGCCAAGTGAAGGACATAAATATGCATGCGAATTTTCAATTGGTTCACTCATTGCAGTCAGCCTGTGTTTATGTAATAAAATTCACGAGAGAGCTGAGGCAAATTTCCAAAGACAAGACACTACTCTATATACAATATAAACACGATGAATGAATCAAGCACACGTTTATAATCATAATGCTAAGTAGCGCAAGGCAAGAGTTAGTTCGTGCTTGTTAAAATGTTTCTTGAACTAAAACAAACTTCTCGAACACTCGAACGTCTTTCTTCGACGTCCACGGTACCGTGACAGACAGCTTCCTTGTTTTCTAGTATGCAAATAAGACAATCCGGATCACCTTTTTTCTAGCCATTTGGCACACGTTTCGCTTTTGCTGCATGAATTAAAATTTTATTCACTTTGGTGATAACGACCTTTTTCATTGCTTCATCAACAGCTCACATGTTCGCCTCATGAGAAAAACAGCAGCTCGCTATTTCGATTCACCTTCTCGTTGCTCAACTTTTTCTTGATGAATTTCATTTTAAGCCCTTATTCAATCCCATTGGACTCGGCTGATAATAAAATCTTCATCAGCAGTACTAAAAATGCTTCCTATCTCATTTTTATTTTGTCGGATTTAGTTCAGTGTCATGCTGATAATTATTTTAACGTCAGAGTTTCATGTCTAAGGTTTCAAATTGCCTTTTACTTTGTAGGCTCCGTATGTAGCATGCCTAATCTAAACTTTCGTCACGGTATGTGACCGTGTAACAAAGAATGCCTATTCATTATTATAAGATGGCAAGGTGTCAACTCAAGTGATTTTTCAAACCACGAATTCTAATAGCACAGCACAATGTAATCTCAATTAAAACGTGAAAATGTCTAAGAATATACCTAATAAAATATCAGGATGTGCAAAATATCTTCTGATCTGACTCACGCCAATGTCATGCCCCACCTTGTTCACCTTAATTTTATCCAGCTCCGGTTTAACGCAAGAAGAAAAATAAAAGATGGATCACACAAGAAGTGAACTAAAGCATTGCGTCTTTAACGATCAATAAATGCGAGAAGAAACATTTTCGAACAGAGAAGGAAACTATAACAGGTTACAATCGATAAGCCGATGGCAGCAAATAACAGTCGTATTTTTTACTCGACATGAACTTTCATTTCATTGAGGGAACGAACGAGCGGAAGGTTTCATAAAAAAAGCTTTTGTGTTTGCGTTAGCTCATTCTTTTCCTCTTCTATCCATTCCTCGATGTTTGTCTCTTTTTTCTTCTTTTCGAGCCCTGTACAGTGTGAAGTGAAGAAAGCAGAGCAAAAACATAAAAAATAGAAAAGAAGAGATAGAAACATTGTAGTTTGGAATTTGGAAAGAAGAGGCAATGGAAACTTATTTTATTGGCCTCTACCTTTTCTTACCTATCTCCCGAACGTGACACAAGTGTCCAGGAGAAGACCGAGAAAAAAGTTTTCAATCACAGAAGAAAGAAAACTGCTTCATTTTGTGCTTAGCAAGCTAAATCGACACGAAATCTTGTCAAGTAAAAAAAGATGAGGATTGAGCGAGAGGCAAGGCAAACACACGCTTCACAAGAGCTTGAACAGGTTTGTTGTCTTTTATGTTGTGGCATGCAATTTGATAAGGTGAAGCTCCAACTCCAAGTGGAGAACTGGAGGTGGAGATGTAGAGACTCACGTCATCACTGATGTACATCACCCGACTCCATATATAAAGTGTAACGTACATTCGCACGGAAAACATCCAAGTAAACATGAGATTTTTGTTATTGTTGTTTATTCACGCAAAGAAAAGAGCTCCTTTGTCAATTCTCTTCTTATCGGAGTGTGGCATCTTGCTACGCTACGGATTTGATACGTGGAGTCAGACGTGGGATAAGAAACAAAGAACGCATGATCTATCCATCCAATGAACAAAGTGTACACAATTTTAACGCATTCCATGATTCCATACAATTCCGAAAAGGCTGAAATAATACTAAAAATAAACAGGAATGTCTCTCTTTCAGTAGAAAGGGAGAAAAAATTAGAACAGGAGCGTCTTACCTTTATCAACGGTGAGAAGTGATGTTTCGTAGGGAAAATATTCCGAGTCTAGAGAAAACCATGAAAAAATTTAAATTAAGTAATGTCGAAACTCCGCCCCATTCCAATTTTCCAATTTATCCTAACTTCCTCTGACAAACTTTTCAAGTTAAATAACAATGACTGAGACACCAATAAAATGTGGCAATCATTGAAACTAAACTTTTTGTATCTTTAGTTGTTGACTGACTGGTAAGAAACGGGGTATCAAAAATTCTGAGTGAGAACCGATAAATTGGTAGCTAACGTGTGACTACATTTTAATCCCTTTAAGCTTTGCATTCCTGACCTTTTCAAACAGTAAACGCTTTTATTCAGCATTGTTTGATTGTAACATTGATCCCGTTCTATAAAAAACTCTTTGTTATTATATAGAATAACGCTCAGACGGGTTTTTCTGCCTCTTCTATTCTATATAATTTGTTCGTGTACACATTGTTTCAATAATTTTCATGTGAAATTTCTGCTAATTTCTGCACCAAAGCATGTAAATATAACGTTCATTCATGATGGTCGCCTTTAGCCTTTAGCTACGCTATGTTGTGCTCTACGTTCCATTTCCCTTTTCCCTGTTCATTTTAATCGCGCTTTTTGGGCTAATGGATGTAGGTAATCTAATTAATCTATTCAACTACTACATTTTGTGATGTGACAAGTTACAAATGTTACCGTTTTATCAACGTCAAGGATTATGAAGCCACTTTCTGTACTACAAAATGCTTACTCGCCGCCACAGACCAAAAATTTTTGTTCTGACATGGGGATATTTTTGAAATGGTAATCAGTTTATCTTTATCACGAGTTTTGATGCATCGTACAACAAAAGGGCCACATTTATCCCAAACAGTGGAATGAAAAACAGTCAGTCACTTACGTTATTGTACCTAGTGGTTTTGGGATTTTGACATGTATTTCGGTCAACAACATTTCTAAATGTTATTTTCACTCATCAAGTAGACAACCATGATCAT
The DNA here is from genome assembly GCA_021029165.1 of Cyphoderus albinus. Classification (NCBI taxonomy): domain Eukaryota; kingdom Metazoa; phylum Arthropoda; class Collembola; order Entomobryomorpha; family Paronellidae; genus Cyphoderus; species Cyphoderus albinus. The sequence continues at coordinate 15,763 of VYYJ01002601.1, read as the reverse complement.
TTTGGCAGCAAAATTTTAACTATGATCATGGGAATTGAGGGCCAAATTAATGAGCAGTCAGTCATTTGACTCTAGCTTTATCTGTTAAGATATCAATTTTGCAGAGCTATGAAATGCGGACGTGTCAAATGAACAATCTACATTTTACACAGCATCAGCTTAATTTCTTTCTTTGATTTGATAGGGCTTACCTGGAACCGCATTCCCAGTTTTGAGCTCATCAGCTAGAAAGAGCAGGATGAGAAGGACGCAAGGAAGAAACGTGGAGAAACGAGAAGGATGTGAACAATAAGCAGAGTGGAATCTGCATTCGCAACCGCCATTTCCTCTCAACTTTCTCCACATAGAAGCGAGCAGCGACGAGTCATAAAAATTTCCCTCAGCCGTCATCGTCATTTTCATCTTTTTCTTGTTACACCTTTTATCCTGAATTCCCCTTTGGTTGACTCTTTGTTGAGTTGACTCTCCTCTTTTTTGTGTAAGTTTTGTTGTACGGAATGGATTTTGCACTTTTCATTCCAGCCCAACTCAAACTTTCACCATCACTTTTTATACGCTCATCGCCATCATATCATATCATATGACGATGACATAATCATCAAAAAAGAAGAAACGGCACAATTTCCCTTTTAAAGTTCATCTGCGCAGTCATCAAGCAGCCGTTAGCAAATGCAACCGTTGAACGTAAAAGAAAGAGTCTTTTCAATGCGGTGCAGGTAATAATAATAATCGTTGAAGAAGTGAGTAAGTAGAGAATTCTAACTTTTACTCCTTTTTTTCTTGAGTGGAAGTGGCAGAGGCAGGAGCAGCAGAGTAATAATAAAAGACGCGACAAAGACAAGAAAAAGAGAGGAAGGGAAAGAAATAATGTAATGTAATGGGCAGTCGCCTACTTGCAGCGACAGTCGTAGTCAAGAAATGCTACAATTTCTAATGCTCCTTCTTGTGTCACTCCCGACTTGTCTTATTATTATCACTTGGTGCTTTTTTAAGAGGAGTGCTGCACACTCCACCTCTAATTCTAGTCCCAGTTGTCCCACTTTAAAAATCCACATTCCTTTAAAAGTAGTAGCCAAGTGGCAGAACAACGGCGACTACGGCTCTCATCGTCATCTTTACATTCTCCCTATTTTCGCATCTCAAGTTAGCTTATCTTTCCTCTGTTTATAATGTGGATACTCCTCGCTCACTACTCAACTCAATTCAGCTGCAACTCTCCTCTTATTTATTTTCTTTCTGCCTAATAAGAACGTACAGAAAGGATTCCTTGGGTCACACTTTTATTTTATTTTGTTTAGCTGAGTAGGTAAGAAGAAAAGAAAGCAAGCAAGAAGTTGCCTTTCACACTAGATTTCTTTCGTGTCTCTAAAGCTGCATCCGCCTACATGGACACACAGAATTCTCTCTTGGGAGACATCCCATCGGACAATTTCTCTCGCCTCCAATTACACTCACATGGACACACCATGAACGCACTGTGTATGGGAGAAGAGCCGGTTTGAATTGAAGTGGAGTGGAGTTGGAACGTTATTGGAAGTCGTGACCAGTCACCAATCTCCAAGGAACCTTTCACTTTTCTCTTGCTTCTCTTCTTATAAATTGCTCCAGCTGTTTTGTACGCAGTTTGTGTCCACATCCACAGTTACACAAGTTTTTTTTCTCTGTGATGTTATCTTACGTTATGTTTCATAATGAGCGTCGATATACGTTACGTTATAACTTTTTCCTTGACAGTTTCTGTCTAATCCAGACTCAGCTTCACATTCACAGCATCATAATGTATTTGGCTGCATGACAATGATAGTGAAAAAGGACACAGTGGATAATAATGATGACATGAGTGAATAAACAGAACAAGAGCACAAAGGAGAATCGCTAATGAAGCTCTGTCTCTCTTACGTTCCACTTTTACTCTTCTCTGGGTTAACTGAGAAGTGAAGGAGAGAGAAAAAATATGTGCGTAAGTAACTGTAATGTGTGCGCTGTGATCCACGGAGACTGAGTGAGAGAAAAAATTGAAGGGACAAGGGAAACCAAAAGGGAAATTAGAGACTGTGTCCTAGCTCAAGTCCAACGAAATTTGCAACTTTCTCTCTGCCTCTCTGAACTAGCGCTGCTCGCCCTCTCTTCGAATCCCTTTCACGTTGCTCGTTCTCTTTACTTGCTCTCTCCGCGTAGCACTCTTTTTACACTTGACTTTATTTTGTTGACTGGTCGGAAACCCAACAATCAGCTGGTTTCCTCCAAGCTTGTAAGCTGTAAGAAGAATGATCAAGAATTGAAGCTCAACTTGGGTAGTCAGTCCATCACACATCCACACATCAGGTTCAGCAGTCGCAGTCTCTCTTCACTTTCCTTTTTCCTCACGCTACGCTTGCTTTTCATCAAAGGAGAAAAGGGCTGCTGCCGTCGAATCTGGAACTCCTTCTTCTTCCTCTTTCAGCAATTCTACTTCAGTTTTACTTTACTCTGCTTCCTTATCTGTCACTCTTCTTCTCGTCTCTCATTTCACACTCTACGAGAAGAATGAACCTTACAACTCAAACATTACTCAAATCCTTTCCACCAGAGCATCACCTTTCTTTGTTTTATAGCAGTAGCATAAAATAGTTTATAATTAAGGAGAATGGCAGTTGCGGCTATTCTTGTGGCTATGTTCACTTCTCCACATACATATTCATAATTATTACCTAGAGCCTAGAGATAGTATTAGAAATTTCTCCGGTAAAGTGTAACCTGGAGGAAGTGCTTTCTTTCGTTATGTCTTTCCACTAACCACAAAGTTGAACCATAGAATTGGAGCAGCTTTGGATAAACACGTTGTTTATGAATAATAGCAGCAGTAGCAGCAGTCAAGTGACACATGACACAGTAAGGGAAGAGAAAGTGGCAAGTTGGTATTGGCGTGCCATTTAATATTGTCTACACAAAAAGACACAAAGAATGAAGAAATGACAGTTAACAGTTGCGTTTCTTTTGACACTGAAGAAACAGAGAAATTGGTGCTTGTCTATATATTTATTTTTAATAAATTAGTGACCATATGACACTTACACAAACACACGCCAGTGGTGGTCACAGAGACACACTGGAGAAAGCGGGTCGTTCATTCATTCACGTATTATCTTATTATGCATGCGTTACAGTTATAATAATCCTGAACGAGATTTGTATTTTCTCTGAAGAGGAAGAGAGAGAAACAGAGATCAGATGGAGGATGAAGATGAGTCAGTGAGTGTGTGTCTGAATACTGGTGGGACACAATGAAAAAGACAAACGAGTCAGTTAAAAAACAGAGAAAGGGAAAGGTAAAGAAATCATACAATGTTAGAACGAGGGAGCGGGCATCTTATCGCCGTGCTGGTATGTGTGATAAGCATGTGCGCACTACATGCATACTCCTTCATAGTCAGACTCACCGTGATTACCAGAGACGCAGAGCTAGAGTCACTACTGACTAAAGCTAGGGACGTAACATAATGTAAGTAAGTGCACGCACGCACCAGTCAAAGAAAGACAGCGGAGCTGAAGCAGCCGATATCTGTGTGTAACGTAACGAACTCAGTCAGTAGTCAGTGGTGATTGTAAATTGCAGAAGACGCCTTTGGGGACACGGACACAAGAAGCAAAGAAAAAGAATTGTGAAATGGTGAAAGTAAGTGTAATGTATGTATCCTCCGCCTCTACCTACAGATACACATAGAGCAGGACTAGGCCTATTTCGGTGTCTGTCCTCTCGTAAATATGTATCTGTGTAATGTGGAGTCAGTAAGATCTCTGCTGCTTTCCCCTTCTCTCCAGTCTCAGCTCACTTCCTACAGTGGAAGAAAAATGTTAGGTTGTTCCTTTACTCCTGCTTGTTTCTTTCACTTTGACTTTTCTCGAGAAAATAATATTTTGCGAGGGAGGAGAGGATACCCACTGCCTTCCCTTCCTACTCGTGCTGATGCTGTGCTTCGACTGACTACGAAATGAAAATCCTCTAAAACTCAAACACACAACACCGTTACTTGCTGCTACTTGGGTTGTGAATGTAATAAGATTGTATGGTGGCCATAAACACCGTAGCTAAATGGAAAGACACATAGACACACACGGTTCATGTTATTCGTACAGTCGTTGGAAGCAAAGGTGGGAGGAATAAAAGCAGCAGCAGCAGCTCTTTTTCGATTCTTTCCATTGCCATGTGTCTCACCATGAGCATTATATTTGGGATTGCTTTGCTGTGCGTACATTTTCATTTCGAAGACTTGCGAAAGCGAAAGGTTCGTCGGATGGATTGAAGTTTAACCCGAGAATCTGGTCTCCGTGTGTGAGCTCACTCTCACTCACATCACAGTGCCACTTTCCAAGCTGCCATAGCCCCAACCATACCATCATCATCACTTTACGTTTTCATTCCTTCCTCCTTCCAATTTTTACCACCAGCGCCATACCATGAAAAGCAAGTTGAAAAGAGAAGGACACAACTGAGCCGAGCGTGTATCAACTGTGTATATAACTATAGCTAGCTAGACCATTCCAACATGCCCATCGTTCATGGTTCCTACTTTCTACATACTACAGTGCTATGCCACTTTACTCACTAACTCGCTCTTTCTCCTTGTTTCCCTTCCTGGAGACAAGTTGAGCCACCGAACCAAGAAAAGAGGAGCCAGGAGCTTGGGAGTGGGAAAAGCTCCATGAACATGCCAAGGTTTATCGTTTTACCGTACCTACCTCCATTTTGAGGAGTGAGTGAGGGCACGATGAAAAAGAAAAGTGAGCAGAAGTGGTAAAGAGCGCCATACCATTCTAGTGGTAATCATATATAGAGACTGAGCGACAAAATATATATTTACAGGCCCCCAAACGCAGTGAGAAACTTAAGCAAACTAAAACCAAGTAAAATATAACGCAACCTGAAGCTCTGTGTTTTGCTCCACTTGCATTTCTTTCTCTATCATTCTTCTGATTTTCAGGGTTGAGCCCTGTCGTCTTCTTGTTATACCTTCAGGAAACCCAGTAAAGACTATATTCATATTCACAGTCGCTAATATTTCATCATTGCTTTGCAACTTGCAAAAAGAAAGGGAAAAGAAAAAAAGTATCAATTTTTGAGGGATTCTTAAAGAAATGTCTCTCCGATCCATACGATATTTGAATCCTCTTTCTTGCTACTTACACAAAACCCACTTACGGTTTCACGGCTACCACTGATCCCATTCTGATTCTCCTTACTTTTTACTTTTCAACTTTTGTAACAACTTTATGCACATAGTACATAATCAAAATACATACTTGAAAGTACATAATTTTCAAAATATCTTATTGGCTACCGGCTCTGTCCTTGTGTATACATATAAAAGCTTGAGTATCGAAAGAATATTTAACTTGGTGTGTTCTGTAATCCGTTCAACTGACCGAGTTTTTGGTTGAGATAGCTTTTGGTTTGAACAGTTCTAAATTAGGTACTAATTACCATAATTACTAGATTAAATTAGTAAAAATCTGTTTAATCCACATCTGACTTTAAAGAATATTTAATATATTATGATGCCATTAACCATTGTTCAATGCTTACTAGAGTCGAATGTAATAATGAATGAAAAGAACATCTACAAATAAAGAGCAAAAAGTAAGTGAATATTTGCACTTTGCAGTTTATATTTTGTGGCTGGCTTAAGTTAAATAGTAAAATAATAAAATATAAAGTGTCATTTTAAAAGTAAAAACACTGACTTGATCTTAAAATTTAATCATTTTTTTTCTGTTTGATAGTTTTGGAACATTTTAAAAGCTATGCTTCAAGGTTTGCAACTTGATCCGCATTCCCTAACTATAATTTATACTTCCTGCTTTCATACTAGTCATTTCTCAATGTGTATAAGTGCGTTTACTCAAGTCCAAGTTATCATGAACGCACTAGACACTACTCCCTCTACAGATAGAATGCTATGTAGGTGTACTATGAAATGATAAACATGAAGCTTATGTGTACCATCAACCATCACATTTATTCATGTGACCACTGCTACTGCGACCATTGGGAAACCTGGCACAGCTTCCTTTATAGTGGCAATCTTCCTTCCCTCCTTTCTCCATTCTCCAAAAAATATCTACTTTCTTGTAAACACACTCACTGACTGAACTGAGCTGTGAGTTGAGTGGGTAGATATTTATATTCTTTGGCTAGAAGGAGCACTATTTTCTTATTTAGTTCACTTCACTTTCCTCTATCTCTCCGAGTGAGTCTCCGCTCAACTTCCTAGATCTATGTTTCTGCTCCACTTGGTCTCTTCTCTTCATAGAATTCGCTGTTAGTCAACTAGCAGCCTTATAACTTCTCTTTTCCCTTCTCCACTCTAAAAAGCTGCGACTCCAAAAAAATCCACAAAATCCATCCGTACCATACGAACAAAGTACAAACGTGTATTTCCTTGTAGTAAATGAGAAGTTTACACATATCAAGTGACTTTCGTATTGCTCTATGCGAGCAAGTTATTCTTCATGCATGTAAGTAGAAAAGTAACCACTTACTATTACAGCATTTTGTGCCCACATTAGACATACATAAAATATAGTACCTTACTCAACTTCATAATAATATAAAACTAAAATACACACACAATGTGTGGATAAAGTGTAGAAAGTTGCAAGTAAGTTGAGTTGAAATTGTGATATGGATGTGAGTGAGAGGAAGCATTTCCGCTCCATCCGATCCGAATCTCACCAGCTGAATGGGAAACACTCAGCTCAGTTCAGTCTAAGGAAAAGACGGAGCATCTAAATCTAAAGGAAGAGAAGAGAAAAGAGAGAGGATTTTCATCCCATTCCATCTCTCCTGCATCCAATTCATTTTTGCTCCAAGCAAGCAACGCAAGCAAGGCAAGGAGTTGCAAAAGTGCCAGTCACTGCTATATTTATTAGTATGTAGGTCTTCAATACGATAATATAGTTTCTGGCACTCGCACTCGCACAGGCAACCAGCTCAGAGAGTTAAGCTCAGCAGCAGCTCAAGCTGAAATGGATCCTTAGCAAATATATAGCTTCAACCTTCTTTTTCCTTTTCTTCTTTTTACACTTTTTTCTCTTTTTCGTCGTTTTTGTGGAAGGATGAACGCACTCAAGATGTGTATTACAACTTACAACTAGCATTATTATGCTTTTATATGTAACATGTGTCCATTATATGATTTGTTGCTTAAATAACGTGCTACTTGTAAACTGGTAACTGTAACAAAGGTACATTCGCTATTGTAACTGATGATGTCAGTAAATACATTTTCTCAACGAATATGACAAGATGAATCTATGGATTCCGCAAAAGTAAGAAAAAAAGAAAATCAAAAAAGGAGATGAGATGGGATGAGACTAGAATAACGGTTTTATTCCCCATCATCCCTGTCTTCATTTCATCACGTCGCCACCTCGCCATCGTAGGTTCCGAGCCGCAATGTGTAACTGTGTGTAACTGTTACAATAATGATACAAACGATCTCCCGATTTTCTCAAAAAGCATCCTGTTATACACACCTCCTACAAATACGATATAATATCTTTTCATTACGTGTCATCCAGCGAAGCGTAAAATGTAGCAAATGAAACCGCGATAACTAAAAAAAAAACATAGTAAATACTATATTATGCTTGTTATATTATTATTACACATATTGCACACTCTACTTTATACTTAGGTTATTACGTAATGCGATAGTAAACTCTTTGTTAGCTTTTCTTAGCAAAAAGTCAATGGATCTACTTTTCGGAGAAAAACGTTTCGCCTGCTAGCTTCTGTTACTGAAAAAAAATGTAGAAATAAAGCTGAGACTGAGTTGAGCTGAACAGAGTTGAGAAGAAGAGAGACATCGAGCCAAGACAAAGAAAAAGAAAAGAAGGAAGGCCGCTTAAAACATTTTATGCATTAATGTATCATCGCCCATGTGCTACAGTAATCATAGCTTTCCACCAGTTTTTTTAGGAAGTTGTATCACCAGAAGTAAAAACAACAAAAACAACTCCACGCTTCGCTGCTGCTTCTTATTATATGCACGAAGCGCAGCGCATATTCTCAGACTACCGAGTACCGACTTCCGTCCCCCGTCTATTTTATTTTGAAATGTTTTATGCAACTTTTCTGAATTTGAAGAATTCCAATTCAGTATTTATGAAAATATTATTTAGTACCATTTTATAATTTCAAAGTTATAAAATGAAGGAGGGAAGTAATTTAAAATTGTTGCAACTGATGATGCTTCTTGCAAAAATAAAGTTGTTGAAAATGCTTAGTACATGAGCGTTTTCCCTTGCAGCATAAAACTGAGCTTTACCAAAAGTTGTTTTATTTTATTGTTCTCCGTTCTGGTCTGGTTTTAATGCCATTTTTAGTAGGAAACGAAGAAAAGTTGCCGAAAATAAAGAAAGCCAAAGAGAAGAGAGCGTAGGAAATGGGAAAACGCAGAAGACGAAAAGCGCTTTTCTGATACTTCGAGGTAGTAAATTAGATTTCTGTCTGAAAACTTTTCTTTTTGCGATGAGAGAGAAAAACTATGTTTTACTGTTACTTTTATTTTCACTTCGTTCGTCCAGCCAACCTACATATTTATTCTCTCTACCTATTTAAATTTTTAAAATTACTACTGCACCATTTCTGTCTGATGTTTGTGAACAAGGGTTTACAGTAGAAAAAAAAGAATAAATGTGCAAGAGTGAAGTAGAAATGTTTCACTTCTTCTTAATACCACGACTGTGTCCTCTGCTCCATCCGATCGTCAGGAAGCATTAAAAGTCATTTTAACTGCTTCCAGTTTTGGATGCGCCACTGAACAATTCATGTGTTCCTCAGTTCCCTGGTTCCAGCCTCCACTTTCTTATCAGAAAAATGAAAATACGAATATACTGGTTCATATAAACACTGGTGCGACAATAAAGCATTGAGCGGAGCCAAAATTCATGGTTGTGTGTACCGCAGTTTTGGTCATGCTATATGACAATGATATGATATCCATAACTTTTGTGCTTTCGGCTTTCTTTACCTTTACTTTTTATTACACATGAGAACTTGAAGAAAGGAAAACATTTTTTAACATGCCGTATTTTATGATTCTAAATAGCGGTTGAGAATTGCAGCCAAAGTTAAATAATACGGTATTACTTTACATGCATAACAAAGATAAGCTACAAAGAAGACGACTAAAGCAATGTGGGTACAAGTTACGTATGCCACATGATATATTATAAAAGCCGTAAGTTGTATGCGATGCAACTTGATTCACTTCACACTATTGCAAAACGCATATCACATTCTCAGTTGGTTTCACATCTTTTGGATCGATTTGGAAGGGGAAATTCCCCACTCTCTCCTAGAACACTTTTTATATGAAAATGCTTCCTGGTCTTTTTTTGCGTAGGTATACATTCTTATTACGGGGGCTATATTATATATATTTATATTACCTCTTTTTCTGATTATGTGCTGTACACGCCAATATCACAGAGGTACACCCACATTATACTAGTACACACAATGGAACAGTGAAACACACAACTTATCAAACGGTAATCCACAACCCTCCTCAAAACTTTTTTGAGTAAAGTTTTTCTAGAGAAAATGAAAACGCAGGCAGGTTTTCATGTAGTTTTTCGTTTTTTCTGATCATAGAGCAATACTAGAAAATGAGGTTGGTTCTTTGTATTGTGAGCAATTCAACTATATTTTACATATGCATTTTATACTAATTGACTACAATTTGGAGCCCTTTTGCTTCCGCCTCTTTTGAAACAAGGAAAATAAAACAAAATGCTTTTACAGGGGTATAAAATGGTTCTTATGATTGTAACTGTGACCGTGGTGTACTATTTTTTGCATAGAATGCATAATGTTGATAAGCTTCCTATGACATGACATTTATAGTCTTGGTTGAAAAGGGAAAATCGGAGGAACAAAGTATTGTTTGTGCATTGCATAATGACAACAGAATGTTTCTTGCTCAATTTGGCCTCAGTTTAATGTTGGTATGACCAAAAATGCGTTATCCGAGTGGTGTGGACTCTTACACACAATCATGGCACGTTGCTGTGGTTCAGTCAAGTTTCTCTATATTATGACCAAAGTGCGTGTCTGCTTTACTTTTTGTCCCTTTCCCTTGCCGTTCTCCTGCCTGATGGAATAATAAAATAATAATTTTTAGCACCACTATTTTCATTTTCAACTCCATCTATAACAAAAGGTATCATATAATAACTTTTTTTGTAATCATAGACATATAATGCACGGTTTCACTACTACGCTTTGTTTTACCCTCGCATTTCCTCACTTCCTTTTCCTCTTTGTTCAATGAATTACTGCTTCGCTGGTTATTCCTACTTCTTTCTGCGGTCTATTCGTATTTTTATTGAACGATCCTCCCCCAGATTTAACAAAAGTGGGTTGGAAAATGGCGTACCTAAGGTAAGTTACATCACGAGAAATAATATTCAGATATTAAATCAGTGACCTTTCACACATCAATCTGAAGGGGACATAGGGAAATATATGGGTAAAAGAGTCAAGGGATTGGGTTTGATATTAAAAAATTCTCATTCTCATCATGTTTATTAGACATATGGGTGTACATTATTTTTCCGATGAATTCTCCACGGCTCTCTATTCACACAAGTAATAGATTCGTAGCCTGCTTTTTAAACTTATTCTTTTCTTCTTTATTTTCATTCTTCTTCTTCCTTCTTTCCTTCCTTCCTTCCAGTTCCATTGAAGCGCAATGTTTGTGGAAAATATCGGGATAGATTTGGATTTCTCCTTCTTTCTTTTGCTTTGCAAGCTGAAATGCTACTTTACTTTCTCCTGTATTGGTTTGCTCCATTTTCATTTCTTTGTGAGAAGAGACGAGTAAAAAGAGCAGATGTGTCTTCTTCACATGGTTGGCTGGTTGAATGGGTCGCATTTCTTTTATCTTTTTCTCTCAAATTTTTCTTTTCGGTCGACGAGACTCTCGTGTTTTTGCTACCGCTATCTCTTCTCATCTGACACTTTATCAATTCTTTCTTTTCACGCAGTATCGGTATCCAAAACGTACCAAAGGCTAAAGATATACGACAGTCAGGTGAAAATACTGATTTTACTCGTGTTCCATTCTAAACTGCGACATATGCCGCTTTCCATCTAACTCCGGGGCTGCTAACAAAAAAAGATGTAGATAAGGAAAGAGTTTTAACGGACTATTCAATTATTATTCTTTTTTTGCCGACTTGTGTGTACAAAAATCATGAGTGTGACCATAAATTGCGTCCGATCACCGGAAACCCCATACGCCGTTCCTTGCCACTACTACTTTTCTAGTCAGAGAAAATACTAAAAGTTCTTTGTGTTTGTAGTAAGTGGAAATTGTGCCACTTTCCTGTGAGAAGAATGCAAGAATGAAAAATATGTGAGTTGTGAGTGAGGAGACCCGAGGGAAGTTTCATGAATGGAATTCCTTGTTCCAGTCAGCTCAGCTCCACCGCATCAGCACATACGTATAAATCTAGAGATGTTTCAGCTCAACTTGTATAATATAATCCTGCACGAAGAACGACAAATCAGTCTAATAAATTTGTGCAACAATAACAATAATAGTGTGGCGGCTGGCGGCCTTTATCTGGTATTCCCATTTCAGAAGGCAGAGGAAATGCAGTACATTTTCTTGCAATTTATTTCGGCTTCCTAATGAATGACTTATTTATTCTTATCATTACCCAGCGGAGAGTGCAGCGACCGTATGGACCGGGCATGAAACATGCTTATCAGAGCTTATCACCGTAATGTACAAGCCTTGGTACTTACCATAATACAAAAAGTAGAACTAGGTAAAAGGGAAAGAAAGGAAAGTCAGTGGCCGGTGACGAGCGAGCGAGTATCGTTTATGAATTGCATGGGCATTGCTGGCGGAATATAAAATATAATCTTATCTTGATGATCTGATTTTCTGATCGACAAGCAAATGCTAAAGCTACCGCAAATGAATGAAACAGTGTGGCCACAGCGTATAACGTATAAGCGAAAGAGCACGGAGGGAGACAGAGTAAAGAGAGAAAATAAATGAAGTTATGCTGTGTTATGTCTTGTTGCTCCGTAGAGAAATCACACGTGTGATTCGTTTGTCTAACTCTGGAACAGAGATACTTTTTCTTTCCTTTCACTCACTTCTTTGCGATCATCATCATCATGATGATCGTCATGTACCCTCCAAACTTACTCATTTCATCTTCTTGTTTTTCAAGATGTAACTTTCTTCTCTCCATTGTGAGACAGGCGGAGCTCGGAACAACTCGGTGTTTCATCTTTCCTCCAAAAGTTTCTCCTTTTCCTTTATACTCACTGACAGATGTAAAGGGTATCAAAAGATGACATAAAAGCTTTCATTTCGAAAATTTCGACGGATGAAGGGAATTAAATAAAGAATGATGAACCGGAGCTCTCAAAATCGCAGAAGAAAATAGTCCAAAATTCGAGATATTGTTATAAAAATGAAATGGCACGATATGACATGACCTCCTAAGATTATTAAGCGATGGAGGTTCCATCCAATTTAGAGTTGTCTGCCACGTAAATAATGCTTCCTGCCACATCCAACGAAAAGGTCATGCTATAAAGATGAAATATTTCCGGAATAAGAAAAACATGCTCTGTTCAAACTTTTATGCGAGACTTTGTTCTATTTGGCAATACACAATACTAAAAGAAAGCATAAATGTCATAGATCGTAGTAGCGATTTATTAGGATCCTTCCAAAATTAAATTGTAATCAGAATCCATTCGGTCTGTGTATTTACACAACAAAATAGGGGACAATTAAAAATAACATAAATTCAACATTTTCATTAATAAGACTTGGAATGTTTGCTTACAAAATCCATTTACAGTAACGACGTAATTGTTGCCGTCTGCTTCTTATTACATTAAAGTTGCCTATTGTACTTAATTATTTACAATACAGCTAACCCCTTTCAGTACCACTTGGCTGGCATGGCGGTCTCCCCTGGCTGGTTCAAGATTATTGGAGAGAAAGTAATTTATAACACGTTTAACTTATATCTAATATTCTATATGTACTAGGATTTCTAGTTAAAGTAACCATTATTTTATTAATCCATACAAATATCTACCTCTCTTAGTTTATACGTTTGTAACTTGTTTGCTATTAAACTTAATGATAGTCGAACGATAAGGAATGTAACAAAATCAACACCATAATTGTACTAGGCTAAATCATACGAGATTTAAGAGAATCACTCCAGTTTTGTACATGCGGCAATACAGTGTAATAAAAATATTAATGAGATAATAACAATTTAACAACAAAAGTTTTGACATTTTCGTCCCACACAATTACAAAACCTCTTAACCCGTGGGAAAGAAATGCCTACATTAGTACTAAATTAGTTTTAGTAAAGTTCATACGAATTTCAGGACAAAACTGGCTTTGGTTTCATGTAACTGCTTCATCTTCGATTATTAATTAGTACGAAAAAATTTAATCAATCTTGCTCAAAATTCATACTCACAAATTATTGTGAACGCTTTGACGGACACGCATGCCCTTTGACAATGTTCTTGTGGAACCTTTTTATTCTCTAAATGGAATTAAGCTAACACCTACGTTCAGAGAAAACTTTGAAAACTTTGAATTGACTGGGAATGCATTTTTACAATTTTATTTCGTACAATTAAAATTCTGAGTGAAGTGGTCAGGAATCGGGGAAGTAAACCTCAGTTGTTACATTTTAGGCGAGGGCCCCGTTATCCATGATTTTATGGACGTGTCTTTCATGTCTGTACTTTGCAGAACTCGTCGTAAATGATGACGTACACACCGAGCATTGATAAGGCTTTTCACCAGTGTGCGTTCGGAGGTGACTTTCCAACGTACTCTTGGTCACAAACGCCCTTCCACATTGGTAAAAGTTGCAGACGAAAGGTTTAACTCCTGTGTGAATCTTTTTGTGAATTTTCAACGTGTTCGCACTCACGAATGTCTTCCCGCAGAAGCATTTATTCGGATTCTCTCTCTTATGAATTGTTAAATGTTTGGTTAAACTCGCCGTGTTATTAAATGTGGAGAAGCAAAACTTGCAAATATGAATCCTCTCCGCGGTATGGCTTTTCACGTGCATTTTCAGCTCCTTAAACGATGAGAAGGACTTGGATTTGCAGATCTTGCAAGGATAAACTCTAGGCTCTCCGGAACGCTTTATTGTTTGAGTAGGAAATGATTGATTTTTGTGATGCTGCTCATGGGACTCGACACCTCTTCGTGTGGTAAAGAACTTCCCACAAAACTTGCAGGAATATCCATAATTGAGAATTGTAGTTGCTGGCTTTTGGCGAGAATCATTGGAGGAATACATTCCAATCATGTCTCTAATTTCTCCATTTTCCAACTCTCCATCTTCCTCGTCTTCTCCCATTTCTTCGTACTGTCCATCTTCAAAATGATCCCCTCCAACTGAGAAATCATCCTCCCCTACCTCTCCTTCATCGTCCACATATCCATCACCATTCTCCTCATTTTGTCCATAGACATCGACGTCATCGTCAATCTCATCATCATCATCATCATCGAATTGAACAAGAACCTCTGGGGCTGGAATTGGATGATGGTCGTCTTCGTCTTCGTCACCATTAATATCCAGCTGCTCTTCATTATTCAAACTAAATTCACCTCCTTCTTCGAACTCTTGTACCTGTTCATTTAAATTAAATGTCTCGGCCTGGTCATCAATCTCCACAGAAGGGTAGTTTAATGAGGTATCGCCAATGTCAAATTCGTCATCGTACACACCGTCCGGGCTTATGTCTTCATCATGAAGTTCACTTTTCGGTAGCACCACTGGCCCGGCTGGAGAAGGAAGCTTGCATAAATCTAGGTCTTCATTGTTTACCGTCTCATTACTGAGTGCGCAGTCCAGCTCATTCTTAACGTCTCCATCTGATGTAATTGTAGGAGACCTAAGGCATAATAGAGAAAAAAAGGATTCAATTTTAAATATAAACTAGAAACTAGGGATATTGTCATTATGATTTTTTTTACATTAAAATGTCATTTTTCATTGACATAAATGGAAAGGGATTTAAACTTTTTTATTCTTTGTCTTACCTTGACAGACCTCCCATTGCCAGGCCATTCTTGAATACGATACTCTTCAAATCCTCACAATCAATCATGGCTCCGTGCTTCTTATCGAAGTGCAAAAACATTTTGTCGATATCGTCGAAAAATAAATGCGTGCACATTCTGCACTGATACCACACAATGTATGGTAATTCCTCCATGTCGGTATCCATTTTTTGTAAACTATTTATTTTTTAAAGCTGTATTGTTTGAACATGGAATTTTTAAATGTTCTTTTGGAATAGTACGGAATGCTGCTGCGTTTGTAAGTTAACTAAAAATTACTTTATTTTAATGGAATGTTGGAAATCTCGTTTTATTACAATTATCACGAAAACGTATCCTACTTTAGTTTTATTTGACCATCTTATTGATTATTAACGTTAAATCCAACGAATGTGGAAATAACAACAGAGAAACACGATTCTAATTACTTCTCTGACTGAGTCCGGCAATTAGCTATTTCGATATCGTTATAAAACTTAAAAACGGAAAACGGCAGATATTTAACGAATATAAAATTTAATTAAAAATGGAATGGTTACAGTTAGATTTGAGTAGAAAAGAGTGTCACGTCGACCCGCACCACTTGTTTGTAAATCAAATAGCAAGTACGAGAAGCAAGAAAAAGCAAG
>VYYJ01002600.1:0-20506 GCA_021029165.1 Cyphoderus albinus | reverse complement strand
CATGTTTTTTACAATAAAGCTGGCAAAAGAAGATGGTTGAGTGGAAGATGTAGAGAACTTTACTTTATGTGCATGGATACATTCTTACAGACGGCGTGTCTCAAGAATATGGCTTCTCCTATTTGAAAAAATAACGAGCAGGAAAAATACGGAGAATGGAAGCAGAGATGAGAGAAAGTCGTTTTCATAAGATTCTCCTTATCCCACTATTTTTTCTCTTGCTAGTCCAAGGACTAGATGTTGTGCTATGTTTGGGATGATGACGATGATGATTATGGTCGTGACTTCTGCTCTTCTCTTTCTCCTCTGTACTTACATATGGCTTTTTATCTCCGGCCCAGGATATATCTATTTGTGTGGTCTTTTACAATGTGTGCATTATCAGGCGAAGTGACAAAGAATTTAAGGGGAAATAACCCGGACTAGATTTTTGTATTCCGTTCTGGCCCAAAGTGATATTCTTTTTATGTTGACGCATACACACACAAATAAGAAAGAAACACGAAATGAAATAGAGAGAATAAAAGGGAAAGAGGAAAGTACTTTCACCGCGTGCTCTACTCTGCTCTGGCCACGAATAAGAAAATGAAAGTTGTGCAGTGACTGTGTGCCCTGCTAGTACACGATTTGCTCGGAAATACATGTCTCCTCAATCTCGTTGGTATTCCAACAGCGTTCACGTGTTTCTCTATGATGATGATGAGGATGAAGAAGACTCCGCGTTTCCCAACTACACATACCATACTTTTTGATCAAATCGTGGGCTTCATGGTTCACTTGTGTTTGTAGAGATCAAGGAAACCCACTGCATAATATTTTATACCAGAAAGGAACCGAGCGAAGAAAGCACATTTCTTTCCATCTTCTCCGGAATTCTATAAATCCGAAACTTGCTCGCTGGCTTGTATGAAGCCTTGACATGCGATGGTGTTGCTTTCAACTTACACAACTCTTTTATGTCATTCTTCTACCAGGCACAAGATCAAGGTGAACAATTCTGAGTAGATTAAACTTACATAAACATCCAACTGTCCACAAACAAATCAACTTTCCAATTTACAAGTGAAAACCACCGCATCAGATTTACATTTAATTGGGCGTATTTAATACTTTTATCATCAAATGGCCCTACAATCTCAAGATAATTCTTCTGGCCGAAAAAAGCTTTTGTAACTGTATCACAGTGAATATAATGAATGACACATGACTCTTAATGAAGAACACGAGTGGAGGTGAACCTGCGTCAAAAGTGAGTTTTTGTAATCAAATTTAGGAAATTCCACCGAGATTTTCTTTTTCTTCACACAAGTACATTGCGACCTGTGACAAAAGATTGAATTGCCCTTCTGTAACCGGTTGAATTGTTTTCGTGTCTCTCTCACACACACCATGACTGCGATATATGACTATGGCTTTCCACAGTAGATACCTTACTGATGGATTAAGTAAGATGGAAAAATTTCTCAGGTATCACATCGCCTCACATCACATCGCAAATAACCAGAGAGAGCGGCATTCACTACTTCTAGATCCCAGCTCGTGTCGAATCTCATCGACGTAAACTAAGAAGAGAAAAGCGACGAAGAAGCGCTATGGTTTCTACTTCCACTTTCACTTGAGGGCACCGAGCCGTTGATGATGTTTGATACGTGAGTGTGTCTATCTAAAGAACGTATCGAAGATGTTGACTTCTCCACAAATACCACGGGATGCTACTCGAACCACTCACTTTCTTCCAATAGAAAAAACCCGTGATTCGTTCTACTTCTTTCTTCGTCTCTTTTCTTATTATTATTTTGCTTGCTTTTCTCCTCAACTCAAACGAAAGACAGGACGAAGAGAGCGAGAGAGAGAAAAAAGGTTTTGGTTTACTTTATCTTTCCCTTCGTTGGTTTCAGTTTACATAGTACTTTGGTTTACACAGAAAACTGTTCTCTTATTTCATCAGATTTATATTCTTATTTGTGTAGTCAGACACAAAAAAGAGTCAATATTCTTGCATAATATTTGCTTTTTTTCTTTCCATTCCTTGTACTCTACATAGAGTGATGTGATGTGATGTGATGGATGTGGGTGTAGTCGTATTCAAAACAATATAAAAGGAAAACCTAGATGGCTATATTTTAGCGGAAAGAGAGCTTGAACATTTTTGTGAAAGCGAGAGAGAGAAAAAACATGATGTGCTGTTTGTTCACAGGAGAATAAGAAAATCAACCTTTTATAGAACACAGACACACACAAAGTTCTGTATGTCAATTCATGCATGCGTTAGTCTATCGCAATGATAGTGTAGATGTTTTAGCAGTGGTGTGGTGGGGAGAATTTCCAAGAGAAATTTTATAGTGCGAGTGAGTTTAGGGATTTGGGTGAATTCCGTGAACGTGTAATACCACCGATGCCTCTTGCATTGTTGGCTACTACCAGTTGACGTAAAAAGAAAGATTCATTTCGTGCTGAGTGAAGGGGAAAATTTTACTTTTCCCAAGAAGAAAATTTCCTAACCTCATATTTACCCAGAAGAGGAGCGGACGGAGAGAGAAAAGATAGGAAAAAAGAGTAAATACATAAATCTCAAGGATGCATTCAGAGTCATGAAAGGGAAGAAGGCGAAGGCAGGCAGAAAAGAAATAAACGTGACGGTGGTAAAGCGCTGGAATACTACATAGTCGGTTTTCTGGAGAGAAGTAGATAAAATGCGAGGTTGTTATGTGTTTTGAAACCACAGGATGTGTGCCGAATAAAAAACTATACATGTATTTATTCTGCATTATTATTCTACTCTGGTGTTTTCTTCCATTTCCTACATAGAATGCATATAAAAAGAAAATTGAGGACAGATAATACCACTCGGCTGACTTTTGTTAGTGAATGTAATAATACCATAAGAGGCTACATTATAATCTGTAATCGAGTGATAGGGCGTTTCTTCTTGTTGTTCCTCCTGAATGAATGGCTACACACACGGAAAGAAAGGAATAGATTTTGTGTACTTTTCCTCTCGGCTCCAACTTGAGCCTGGGCACCATGTGCACAGAGGCAGAGAGATGTGGATGCACATAATAAATGTATCCTTCGCAAATAAAATATCTATGGTTTAAGGGGAAATAAAAGAGGGAGAAGGGAGAAAAGTAAACGAGAAGAGACGAGAGCGAAAGAAAAAAGATTTGTAAGAGGGCATATGAATATGTACGATTATGACCCTAAATCCACGCCACTTTAGTCTCTCGAGGAATGAAAATAGAGATGGGAAGGAGGGGAAAAGAAGAAACGGAGGAAGAGGCTTGATTGTGGAAACAAGAGTAAGTTGAAGTTGAAGTAAAGAATTAAAGGGGAAAGACAGAAAAAGTGTAGCGTCTCAGTCTGAGACTCTCAGATAGGATGAGATGAGAGATGCATGGCGAGGAGAGGGAAAAGAGAAAGAGAGAATGAGTGAGTGAGAAAGGAAAAGCCAAGGGGAAATGAAGCCAAGAGAAAATAAGGGAAATCTCTTGGGACATTTGATGTTCATTAAATCCTCGCCTCTTTTCTCTCCCTCAAATCGGACTTTCTGCCTTGAAGAAAAAAACACGCTATTGCGGCAATTTCATTACACCAGAAACACTATTCTATCCGATTCACTCGTTGTCTCATTCCTTTTATTTCCTTACTAACCTTTTGTAACTACTTGGGCCATGTTATGGATATTCTCGACTTTCATATAACCTAATGTAATATGCAATCCAAGTATCCTCCTTGTCTCCATTTCTATTCTTATTATATATACCAATAACAATATACATTTGGCAGCAGCCGCCTTATCCTCTTATATCTGTCTTATTATTATCATTGTTATACGGATACTCCACCGCCACTATCATTATCATCTGAAACAATATGAATTTAGACATATAGCGGACACACACATCCCCACATTCTTATTATGTACTTATTCGCGCCTTTGTTCACTCCGAGTCGTGGATGGACTTTTAAAGAGTGCTTTACCACGATCTCGTTTCTTTCCCTCTCTCTCTCGCTGCAGACATTTCTGTAAATGCCCCCACACCAAGACGGAATAAAATGTAATTCTCTTTTTACTTCTTCCCTCCATATGTGCCTTGTGCACTGTCGCTGCACAATAATAATCCTCTTTTCCTTTTGTATACACAATTTTCTCCTATTTTATTCGTCTTACTGGGAAAATGGAAAGAGAAAGGTAGTAATGAATTTGCGCTCGCTCCCTCTTTCATGCTGACACCGCACAGTCATGGTGGTCGTCATCATAATAAACTGTGTACTTACTTACAACATGGGATCACTGCTGTGAATAGGGAGACTTTCTACTTCTACATAAATGTTATTTATACTGAATTAGATATTTATCTGCTTCTGCTTTGTACGCTGGTTCCTGTCTATTTATTTTTGTTTTATGTTTTGTTTAAACGAGATACAAAACGGACTCGGGGTGCCAATCCGCATTAAATTAAGTGTAAAAATAAAAATCAGAGTGAAATTAGATTAAGGATTTAACTGGACGGACAGAGGGTACATTTTAATATTACTTTTCTTCTTGACGATCAGATGAGTCGCTGAGTGAACTAGAAACGCATTGTGTTTCTACTTTATTAGACTCAAATGCACATTTTCTTTATCTGAAAGAACATAAACTTTTCGGTTTTCACACATGTGAAA
Source organism: Cyphoderus albinus (assembly GCA_021029165.1). Classification (NCBI taxonomy): domain Eukaryota; kingdom Metazoa; phylum Arthropoda; class Collembola; order Entomobryomorpha; family Paronellidae; genus Cyphoderus; species Cyphoderus albinus. Next base: position 15,838 of record VYYJ01002600.1, on the reverse strand, counting down.
GTGAAACTCTGCTTTATCTACACTTTTCCCCTCTCTATTACATAACAAAAACCAAAAAAAAAAAGTTGTTCAAGGTAATTTACTTCCATGATATGATATATTGGAACTTGAACCGATTTCTGATTTAAATGCAAGTTTCAGTTACACGCATGATTTTCAATAATAGAGCGAACAGATTTTTTCTCTGCTGAAACTCAACCTTCTAAAAAACCTCTGCAGAATTTCAATTCCTTTTTATTACGATGATGTATGTAACAATGAAGCGGAAACAGCCTTCTGCGATGTTCCATTTCCTGTAGCCTCTAGCTTGTGGAATTGTATTCCATGAACCGAGATACTAGACGATATCATCTACTTACTTTCCGAGGGAGCAAAGTTATGAAAAAGGTTTCCCATTTATTATTCAAGTTTTTTTACTAGAGAGAGAAAAGGCAAATGGAGTAAGAAAGAATAATCTTCACGCTCAGAGCCGTCGATAGAATTTCAAGCATTTTTATCCGAAATTTTGATAGACGCGAGACATAAGGATAACACATTTTCATTATTCCACCATGATCCCAGCCCTGCTCACGAAATGAAGAATGAAGATGGGCAAATCAGCAGAGTAATAATGAGGAAAGTTCCTTCGACTCGAGTATGCTTTTTACGCATTATGCATAATGTATAACGGCTGTCACTTAGTTTTTTTCTTGTTCCATTTTTGATGGAATTACTACAGGGAGAAATTTATAAATAAATACGTCGAGAAATGTAAATGGGCATGGAGAAAGGGATTTAGTGTATGTAGTAGTAGTATAAAAAAGGATGTGAAAAGAAGACGAGGCGGAAACTATGTTAAAAATTTAGTAGAAGAAATGTCGGTGTTGTATGGAGATAGTATGTACTAAAGTAGCATGGCGTGGCATCAGTTGTTGCAACAACTGACATTCCTTCTATTGGGAAGACTGCTAAAAATCAACATCTGAGAGCGGACCACGGATTGCTTTTTTATATCACCATTTTTTTCTCCTTCTTCGTAGAAAAAGACTCCACTCTAGGAATATATATATCATCATCATGCAAAGTTGATGATATGCATACTTATCTCTAGAGAGATTCCAAAGATTCCAAGTCGTGCAAATCGATTGAAAGCTCTTTGCTCTCCCTCACTCACTCACTCAGTGAGACAAGCTTTGTTCAATTCTTTTCTCATTCCTTCTTCTCTCGGTTTTGTCGATTTTAGCTCGTCAACTTCTGTTAGAGAAGATCCTTTCTCCTTGCTTCTGATTCTTTCCCACTGCTAAACGGATTTGCGTTAAGAATTCATGATGAAAAAAGGAGCAGTGAAATAAGTTACTCATGTACACTAGACTGGCTACGCATATCAAAAAAATTCCTCTTTCCAGAAAATGTGTCCCTTGTACTTGTGCTACATACTAGTATAGTGTAACCTTTCAAGAATCTGCGTAAGAAAATATATGAGATGATATTATGTGCAATAAGAGGAACAGACACATCATCTAACCCTTTAAGAGGCGAACATGCCATACCTAACATTCATCATGCATCACAATGTGGAAACGGTTTTTGCTCTGGTAAAAAGTTACTCTTATCGTAAGATGAGCGATAAGGAAAAGAGCTACTTCCTCCGTCTATAAATTTTATGCATGTATGCATAAAAATGTAGTTGAAGAAAGTAAAGCAGGAAAAAAACGAGTGGTTGGCGAAGAAGGAGAAAAGGGAAACGAAACGATAGCTGGCAGCCACATTTCCTGGCAGCACATCTGACGATGTCATGAAGAAAGAGAAAGGCTTAAAGAAAGAATAAAGGACGAGCACAAGGCGAAAATCGTATGGAATCCTGGAAAAACTATATCATTTTTAGTATTATTATGGAGCGAATAGAGGCATATACCACATCATAAGCCACTACCGCATGTCTCCATTTATATGTATCATATTGGATTCGAGTGTTAAATAAAAAAGGCGCTCACACATTTTTAGATTACTGCCTCGTTTACCAACTCAGCAAAGCTCATGTAATATGAATAATATCACTAAAGGCGTGCATTTTTTTTATCAAATCCGATCTGTGTGATGGAACGAAAGGTACTTTGAAAAGTACAGTGTAAGAAGGAATTTGAAGAATGAAAAAATGAAATTCTGTCTGGTACACTGAGCTGTTGCCATTGAGTTGACATCGGCGTTCGTTCCAGTTCCAGTTTCCGTTCTTTTACCACATAGAGCGCAGCGCCTCCTTCTTTTGCATGCATGATGCACACCGCTTTCATCGCAGATGTGTAATGTGTATTGTATTGTGTGAATGATTCTTCCAAGATTTACACTCTACAAAATATAATCGAGTTGCCTGTTCCGCCCGCGCCACTCCACTCCTGGTGAGGGAGGGAGCGAATAAAATAAAAATGTGAATGATGGTGGCGAGAGAGTATAAAATGATAGCAGATTTTTCATCATAAATATAAAATAAAATAAAAACACTAAAGGAAAAATGGAAGTCGACCCGAATCGATTCCAATTCCATTCCATCAAAAATATCCCCCTGTGCAATTTCTGGCTCGACAAACAACAGAAATGGAATGTGTGGAAAAGAAGGACAAGGAGAAGAAATCATGTGAAGTTATTGCTTTCGATGAACAAGAAAGCCAGGTCACGGGAAAATGTAGCAAAAATAACATAACATGCATATTTATCCCTTTTACACATATAATATTTTATTATGCATTTCATGCATATCAAAGTAGTGGGGAAAAAAGTTATCTCTTCGTTTTAGGATTCGGGATCAGATCAAACAATGAAAATGGTGAACGATTGTAATATCTCAGCCAAATTCGTCTTCATCTGTTGTTGTCCCTTGGAACTCGAATATTATTACACTTTCTGTGAAAAATATTTTTTGTCGAAGGAGAACATTCAAAAAAATTGGTATGACTCCGCTTGTCCCAATACTTTTGTCTCCACTTTGACTTTTTCCAGGAATATTTTGCATTATTAGATTTTCTCTCATGGAAAGAGATAAATGTAGCATGGTGTTTGGAGGATATTAGAATTTTTGAAATTGTAAAAGAAAAGGAACGGTTGTTGCACGTAAATATTACATAAATTCTTATCGTCTTTTTGAAGCCTCTTTTCACATTATTCTCGTTCCATTCTTAAGAAACAAAGGGAACAAAGCGTGTTCGACAAAGCATAAAAAAATTGTTGTTCTGTGTGTGTCATGCCGGGATATGAGAGACAAATAAATAAATGCATAATATTCATGGGCCTGCCTGCCTCGCCTTAAGGCTTCAAATATGCTCACAATTTTTCTCGAAAATGTCACTAAATTCCTTGCTCCCAAAATCAAAACATTTTTCTCGCTCCATTTTTCATCTCTCTGAGCCGTCGTGTGCTTATAAAATTCAACTTAAGCCTGAAAAAAATGTAAAGCATAAAAACGGTAAACGGCAATAATTCCTGGAAAAACGGAGATGTGCGCATTTCAACTTGTGTGACATGTTGCCGCTTTACATTCTTAATATTATTATTGTTATTATTATGCACGACTGAAATATAAATATTTCAGAAACTCCACAGATGGAAACTCCAATATTGTACATATTTATATATACGATTGACGTTACACCGAACATGCAAAGATCAGCCAATTGTCTTTTTGTATAGAAGTAAGAAAAGGGAAAATCCTCAATCTCATTTTTATTTTATGTCTTGTTCTTTCATCTCTTATTTTGGGCGCATTTGGGAATTGACAGAAAGGTGGAGGTGTGAGTGAGAAGGGAAAATATAGACACGAGTAAAATGGAGGCGTGCGGTAGCGAGGTGACGATGATCACAGAGATCACGATCATGTTGATGATGATTGTGGCAGAAGCACGTTTGACAACTTGATCAAGTACATGCTTGCATAAAAATGGTGATATAAATTTATAGATAAAATGTTACAGGAGAGAGTCCATACATTTGTATTATTATTGCATTGCTATCACGCTCTCTCAGCAATATTGTTTGCATTACATGAGGGTGTTGGAAACGGAGGTGATGTGGATGTGGATGTGCATAGGTATTCAGACGTGGTTGGAGTTACTGAGTGGAAGTGAGGGACGGGCTATGAAAATTTGATTTCTTCTCAACCGTAGAATAATCCAAAATCTAGAACAATTTTCTTCCATAAATCCGAAAAAAGCAGAGAGGTCGGCTCGAGCTCGGTCATATTACACTTCCAACAACGCTCCTTTCCCTTCACGCAACGGTGCCACTCGCGGCATCAACGAGCATCACATCAAGCCAAACCAAGGCTTTCTCGTACGCTCCGAGCATATCTTTACTACGGAGCTTCTTTCGTAATTTCGAATTCTGCATGAAAAGTCAGAAAAACTCTTTTTTCGGACTAGGACAGTTTTTTAAAGAAAAAAGCTATACCTCTCATCTCATCTCAGTTTTTATTGGAAATGGAAAGCTCACCGTTCGCTCCACTCCACTCTCATCACCGCGCACTGTAAACTTGCATGTAACACACGTGAAAAAATGTGTGTTAGCCACATCCGTGTACTCGTATGTATGAGTATGACAGCCATCGCTTGGCATAGCTGGTGGACGTGGACGTGGATGTGAAAAGATAGGCGGGTCGGGTAATTCTCGTGTTAGTGTGTTCCAGTTTTTTGTGTAACATTCCAAAAGGATTTGTTCCGGCTTAGAATATTTTCACAAATTTTTAACGTGAGTTCACCTTCTTTCTCCCTCTCCGTCCATCGTGACTTGCCTTGAATGTCCGCGTGGAACACCAGGAATGGTGTTCTTTTAGCAGTCAACTCAGCCCAAAGACTCGAATGAATTCTTTGCTACAAATCTTGCGGATGTGTAATGGCAAGTGGAATAAAGTGCCTCATCTTCGTCCATTAGTATTCAGTGGAGGAATTCAGTTCAGGATGTTGGGTTAAGAGTTGGTTGCTTTTTTACTCATGTGTGTACATACCACTATACCCTTGTACTTCCATTCCACGCCGCAACCACGATAAGCACACTACTAGAGCACAGCGAGCTAACAGGGAAAAATGAGATTCCACATTTGTGCCTTGTCTCTTTTTTACTCCAAATGTTAGAAAAGACGCCGTTAGACAGGGAAACGTATCGTCCGCTGTTTTCAGTTGCTTTTTATTTTCTGCTCTTTTCTTTACTCTAAGAAAGAGAAATGGAAGAGAAAGATGAAAAGCCTGTGTGTGTTTTTAAAGAAAAAGCCTGAATTCCCTTTTCATCTTCTTGTTCTCTCCTTCTTTCTACTTCCTTCCTCCTCACAATGAAATAAATGGAAAGAATGTAAAACGGAGGATATTACTTGGTAGTGTTCCATTTTATACAATATATTTTATAGTGGGTGCGATTAGTAAATGCAGCTGGTTCGAGATTCGAGGGAGACTCTTTTATTGCTCCTGTACTACTTAAAGCAAGAACATTTTGGCCAGTGTTTGCAATTGCTGGGATTTTGCGGTTCTCTTCACTTACATAGATACATACATAGACTCATTGAGTCAGTTTATGTTCAGAATGTGCCTTTCCACGAGCATTCCTTTGGATGGAGTACGTAAATACATTCTTAAACTGAACTCATTCTCTGTCTTCGTTAATATTAAATGCGCCGCAATTCTACAGCTTTCACCATTTTATTATAATTTTTTGCTCTCTCTGTCTCTATTCTGAGAGCGGAAAAAGCATAAAATGAATGATGAAGGAAACAGGATGCGTGCACACTACACACACACTTTTTATTTCACTCTGCTCTTTTGAGAGGAAGAGCAGGAGCAAGAGAAAATGCGCGAGTATAAAGACGTGTCATTTATTGTTAGTTCATTTTATTTGTGTAGTAGTTAGAGAGGAGAGAGAGAAAAGTATGCACGCTAATATGTTCTAGGAGGGAATATAAATTCTGTGTAAAATGGAGAATGCAAAACTGCGAACGGAACAACAGAGACAGAGCAGAGGCATAAGGAGAAAGCAGGAGCTTGGAATGTCTGTGAGTGAGGAGAGTAATAATAGTAAGTAAAGAGTGTGAAAAGGAATCTGGTTTTTTATATGGTCACATACATATGTATGAGTATGAGAGTTATAGCCACAGTCATGGCCCTTGCTCTGCTCACTCTCACTCTTCTTTATTATTATATCCCGCTCAATGATCCGTGCATACTTTTGGTTATTCAGTGACACTCGAAAAAGGCCTTTTCAAAATGTTTTGTGGTCGAATTTGGTTTTTGACTCAGCTTCACTTCACACACACACAAACTGCCACCAGCCAGCGTCACCATCGCCATCACCCAGAAGACCGACCACCGTCATCAGGCCAGAGTGAAATAAAGTGAAAGCATTTAGGAGAGGACGAGTCGAGACGAGAGAAACGTTAATGTATTAAAGTGAAGCATTCACTTCACACGCTATTTCCCAAAAGCTCATGTGCATTATCCGGATCCACTTATTTGAGTTATAGTGAGACAGGGACGCAGCCAGAGTTGGCATAAAACGATGACATAGTACATTAGAACGAGACCGAGAGCGCATTACATTATTATTTTGCTACGCTTTCGGAGAGGGAGACGAAGAGAGGAGGAAGCGTGAAATGAACTCGGTCGGTTGCTGCCGCCGTTAACTCAACTCAGTTGGTTTCTGGCTCCTGCATCTGAACCGAAAGTGAACAAGTTGACAATTTAGGGAAAGCAGAGAGGAAAGAGTCATTGGGCAATGGTAAGAGGGAACGGATACACATTTTCGAGTAGCAAGGGAGGGAAGTGAAATGAGCAAGTTATGAATATGAATACAGATTGTCTGCTTAAGAGAATATTTTGACTTCACTTGACAAAGTAATGTACAACAGAGGAACGTAAAGTGTGTGATGTTATGAGTAGTTTGGAATTGCGCACATTTCCGCTGGGAACACACCAGACACACTCTATTAAACCCTCGAGTTGAGATGGAGCAGAGAACTAATGTACAGTGGAATGAAAAAGGGAAAGAGCCTATTACTACCAAGATAAATAAAATAATACATTTTATATTAGACACTTCATTCTAAATATGTCACGTTCAAATCATTTCTTTTATTCAGCCACAATTTAAGCGAGGCGGCAGTCAGGGGCCGGAGAAAAACCGTAAAACTACATTTTATGCAATGTTAATAAAAATAATAATGATACACAATGAATGACAGGAGAGCGCTTTACTTACGCCAGAGTCAAAAGACGAAACCAAAATTACCGTGTGTGAGGTTTGAAAAGTAAAAAAGCAACTTTAGCAGACATGACATGATTACATTTTATTGCCACATTTATTCACATAAAAGACTTTCTTTTTCTATGGCTTTCCCATTATTTTTATACCCTTTCTAAACATAACTTAGAACAGTTTGCTTACTCCGGATAGAATAATAACATAACTGTTTGTTCTTTGAGCTGACTTCAATAGACTTTTTGGTTGCTGCAAGAGCCAAAAAATACTACACATGTACAAGATTTCACCTGGAACATGCTCTGCGAATTTGCGTCTGTTTCATGTACATAATATAACTATTAAAAAGGTAGAAAAGTTTTTCGTTTGAGTTTCAGTTCACTTTCACTCCTGCTTATTTGCTTCAGCTCCAGCAGCTTTGTTTGCTGTCCTTGGAGGTATTATTTACTCGAAATGTCTTTGATGTGTGTTTATTCTGGGCATTTGTGTGTCGTTTATTGCGATGAATACCTGACTAATATTATTATTATAAGCCACACTTTCCAATGCAACTTCATTTCATGGGTACACACTCACTAGCTCAGCGAGACTCACACAGAATAATATTATAACGTTAGCTTTGCTCTGCTCTGATGTGATGGCGGCGGCGGCATGTGTGGTGGTGGTAATAGCAGTAACAATAATAATAACGATAATATCTGAGCAGTAGTTGTGCAAACATGTGTTAACATCACTCCTACTTCTGTTTGCCCTTGTGTGGGTTTCTCGGTTGTGCGATGCCAATGGAAGAGAAATAATCATGGCTGAAAAGAGAATGTCGTAATAATAAGTATAGTCTAATGTAATGCATACCTCGTATAAACTCTCTTTTTCCCATTTTGCAATACGCATTCCATTTCATTTTCTCTCTCTGGATTTTCCTTTATAAATATGCTCTTGTTTCGGAGCAAGTGGTACAAGGAGCGATAATTTACAAAGTTAATGTATTATGTAGTAGTTGCTCTATGTTTATTACCTATTATTATTAGTATTATTATTCTTTTCATTATTATCATCGTGGTGGAACAGAAAAATGTACTTATATTTATTATGTAGCTTACATATTACAGAGTAATGTATGTATGAAATTCTCCCGAGTATTTACTAAAACGGTTGTTTGTGGTTTTGTTTGGATTTTCCCCGAACAGAGGAACTCGTTGTCCCCAAGTGATCGAGACAAGTTTCGACCTCGGTAGCAGTCCAGAGTCAGAGCCGAAGAGGCCGAAGCGAGAGGAGAAACATGAGGTAAGCAATATTCCAAATGGCACTTTCTACACTCTCCAAATAAATTTATCTTCTCTACCTTTCCTGCTGTTTACAAACAGAACACAGGAAAAGCGGCATTATTACGAAATGATATGTTTTACGATTGTCATGAAAATCCCTTTTGGTTGGATTGGATTCGATGGCGGAAAAGAAAATCCTTTTCCCTTATAATCGAATTAAATTGGATACGCAGTTCGTTCCTTTTTTCATCTCTTGTTGGTACAATCACAAAATTCACTTCGCTGCTTCATCGTTCTCTCTGGACATGTTCCCCTAATTATTTGTCCATTCAATTAATTACACTCTAATAATAATATACATAGATACAATCTGATTTTTAAAAAATAAAAGCGCAATCTGTAAATTGCTAAAAAATTCGAATTAAATAGTTGACACCACCAGCAGCCAAAAAAATGGTTAAAGTTGCAACGAGTGTGTGAATGAATCATGATTGCGTAATAAACGTGATACAGATAAAAGTAGCTCGTTGCGCCTTTTTCCATTGCATATAGATAAATTGTCAGAGGTAATAGAATGGCGTTAGCTTATATAAGCAGAATGCACTTACAATAGTCCCAAAGAATTGTTTGTAATGCACACATAAAATAGATGAGATAACAGATTGTGTACGCGATATTAAATTTCCTGCTTTTCTCCCAAAATATATTGATGGTGCTCCAGAGTGAAATAATGTATGGCTACTATACGGTGACACGTAGTTAGAGACTTGTGTAATACTTTTGCAGGTCAGCCTTTTTATGTAGTTGCTAATATGGTGGTGGTGGAGAAAAGCGAGAGAAAAAGAGAAAGCGAAAAAAGTGAGATCATGAGAGAAAGATAGGATTGGAATTGATGGCGATGGGAGACACTGCGGTGTCGTTTGTCGTGGGTTGGACTTTTTATGTTCTTTCACGGTCGGTAACAAATTGGCCTTTTATAGAAAGGACGTAAAAAAGTGGTATTAAATGAATTGAAAGCTTGGCACAGCCTGGCACATTCACTCCAATCGAATAAACGAGAGCGAAAAAAGATAAGAAGGGACCTTTCTCTTTTCAAGTATAAATTATTGATGCTTTTTTGGTAGAGCACCACCGGAAACAATTTTTATGTCTGCCTAAGTAAGTAAGTTACANACCTTTCTCTTTTCAAGTATAAATTATTGATGCTTTTTTGGTAGAGCACCACCGGAAACAATTTTTATGTCTGCCTAAGTAAGTAAGTTACAATTCGGGGCGCGCAGTGCACAGCTTGCTCGTTCATCGCTTGTGTGTGTGCCTCAGGGGCACACTTTTATTGGGAATGGCACGGCAGTGGTGTAAAGCCCTGCTCCATCCGTTCCATTTCCAGAGAAGTGAAAACCGGTGCTCTGATAAGTGTTGTGTTGAAGTTGATTAAGTAATCTCTACGTTGTAGAAACCAAGCGCGAGCTATTTTCTCTTTTAATTTCCCACTCGGGCTTCTGCCTTTGTTTGTTGACAGCAGAAAATGAGCCATTTAGTAATGCGTTCTTTAACCAGAAGGATTTTTCCAATCCACCAATAAATTATTAATTAACGCTTTAATTAATGTGTTTACTTAATGCTGCAGCCCAGATCCTAATTCATGCATTATTCAGTTGTATAAAGACAACTTTTAATATTAATCTCTCCTTTTATCGAGCTTCGGCGTGTTCGTGTTCGGTGCTCGGAAAATTGTGTAGAGAAAGCAGATGAGTGTATCTTTCTTAGTAGTAATAAAGAGTTTAGAAGTCTAATGATGTTACCGATATTATGATGATGCCATAAAAAAGAAATCGAATCATCATCACAGAGAATCCCGGTCAATTACACACACATACTACCGTATCGTTTACTTATTTATAGTCAACTAATCTATTTTATACACCTCAGCACTCTATAAGGATTCTATGTCATCATCAGTCTCGGCTTTTTCTCTTTTGAGCGTACCGGCACGTAATTTCATTTCGCTTTCGTCTTTCTTCTTCATCTTCATCCTCATCATGATCAACATCATAGTGCACGAGGAGAACATTACCGACTTTCACTTTACTTTCTTCTTCCTTTTACACTTCCACACTTTGCACGCAGCCGAAAAACTTACAAAGCCCAGTGCACACTAAAGAGTGAAAGCTATGCTATATTTATCGCAGAGTTACATTATTATTATTATTATCATTATACTCCACCTGCCACCTTGATTCTATTATTGCACCAGATAACCGCTTCCACTTACTTCAGCCTACCTTTATACACGCAGAGGGAGAGACGGAGAGGATACAAATGTCTATTTGAGCAAAGTCCGCCATTATTTAATACTTATATTCACTGCGGGAATGTGTGGCTGGAATGGAATGGAGCATGGTGATAGTGATGGCACTGGTGGTGCGGTGTTCGTGGTGGTATTGTATTTATTGTGCTGTGTGCTGAATAAAAAGCCACGAAACTCGCTCGCCTCTGCCTTAGTTCCTTATAAATACTTACAGATACATACTTATAAGATAATATAATGTAATGATGTAGACTTTAGTTACATTGAGTGACTGCGTGAGGCATCTAGAAATCAGGAGGATGTCGTAAAGGCAATTTCCTCCTAATTTCCGATTCCCACTGTTCCTTTCATTATTATGACTACGATGAGACTGAGACTACCACTACCACTTCTCTCCTTTTCTTTCTCTCGGGCAAGAAAAGAAAAAAGTTGTAGTTGAGTCAAGTTCCTTTTTTCTTTATTGCTTGCAAGAGTTCTCGCGAGCAGAGAGTGAGTGAGTGAGCACAAAAAAGTGCTAGTATCAGGTTTCATCAACTCCGACTTCCTTTCTCCATTTCTCCAGTCTCCATCATCACCAGCACTGCAACAAACACTACTACATATCACAACTTTTACTCTGTGTATGTATAAATACGCCTCTTTTACTCTCACTCTGCCGCTATAGTTTTCTCATCATCTTCTTCATCATCAGCATCATCATCATGACGAGAGACAAGAAATGCGTTCTCTTTTTTACTCTGTCTCTCTGCTCAGTTATTCACTCAGGGGAATCCCTCCAGCGAAATCATCGACTTCTTTTCTATTATGTTGTTTTGTGGTAAATATCTGCTCCACTCACTCTCCCAGACATTTCGCATTCCCTTTATTCTATTTTATACAGCCTATAAAATACCAAGTAAATAATATCTTACTACTACAGTCTAATATTGTATAATGCAATTCCCATTTTTTCCCTCTTTTCTCCTCCGATTGTTTTCCCCTTTTCTTTCTCGCTCTGTTTACACAGACCAAACACATAACATGAGGATACACAATGTACACACACACATCTGCTGGCTGATAAAATATAAAAACGCTTTTCCCCAATATAACATCTCATAACGTTAGAGAAAAGCGAAAGAAACGATGATAATGTTCCATTCCCTTTTTCATACGATTGTTATTATTATTACGAAACCAGCGCGTTCTCCTCTGGTAATAATGAAGTAATGTAAACAATGAAAACGGGAAAAAATAGAGTAGAATGCGATCAAGATATTTCTGGGCATTATTACATAGCAGAAGAAAAAAGTTGTTGCAGTAAACATATTACATTACATTATATTATATTAGGACATTTGCACACAGACGGACAGAGGCAAACATTGGGATTACAAATAAATACTTGAGGGCATAAAGGTCGTCAACTGTTATGATAGTAAAACTATTGAGTTTACACAGGCAGAGACCCCATCGTGTATTTAAAGTATGCCCATGTAAATTTGTTTAGCCAGAAATGGTCATGTCATGTGTGTATATAGAAATAAGGGATGGAACGATGTTTTCCGAATTTCATGTTTTGAGGTTAAGGAAACGGAGTGGAATCTAGGTCAGATTGAAAAATACCGATTTACAATGTACACTTTGCATACCGAAAAGAAATTGAATTTTTTTCTCCAGCATTCTATTATATTATATTAGGACATTTGCACACAGACGGACAGAGGCAAACATTGGGATTACAAATAAATACTTGAGGGCATAAAGGACGTCAACTGTTATGATAGTAAAACTATTGAGTTTACATAGGCAGAGACCCCATCGTGTATTTAAAGTATGCCCATGTAAATTTGTTTAGTACAGAAATGGTCATGTCATGTGTGTATATAGAAATAAGGGATGGAACGATGTTTTCAGAATTTCATGTTTTGAGGTTAAGGAAACGGAGTGGAATCTAGGTCAGATTGAAAAATACCGATTTACAATGTACACTTTGCATACCGAAAAGAAATTGAATTTTTTTCTCCAGCATTCGTTTTTTACACTCACTCAAAAAGTGCATAGGTAGGTATATTACTATACTTGAAAGGCATGCTAAATGCTTAGCTCACAGTAATATAATAGCATAGCTTTGGAAAAAAGACAAGAAAAGAGATTCCAATCAGATAGGAAACGGAGACGTTGGAAAATGAAAGTAAGAAAGCTCGACGTCTCGAAAAATCTAAAAACCGGCTTTACATTTTTAAAGCTCATTTCTTTTCAAGTTGAGTAGAAAAGAAAGAAAAGAAATTACGGAGGCTCTACGCTTTTTATCCTTGATATCTGTGTATGTTTTCGTATTTATTTTAGCAAAGCACAGTTAAGCCCCTTTCATCCTCTATCCGAATTTCTACTTATTCTAATAACGCCAGAAAAAAACTGAGAGGAGAAAGAAGCCAACACATTCCGTCCTTTTCTTCGATTTTTATTAGAAATGATACGAACTGGGTATGTACGAGTATGAGCCTCTCGTCTTTTCTTTTTCTTGCTCACACTAAAATCTATTGTTGAGAATTATTTGTAAATGAACTAGGAGGTAGGCGCATTATAGAATTCTAAAATAATGGCACTACTTACGCATACCCATAATAAAAAATGGGGATGGAGCTAAAAAGAGAAAGTGGTAAGCAACCACGCACTGTATTTTATAGTTATAGTTAGTGAGCTTAGGTTTAAAGGATGGAAAAGTGGAAGAATACAACACGACCACTAATGCTAATGTCAGAACAAGGAAAATTTAATTTACATTTTTCCTCTTTTTTTCCTCCGCTCTTTTCTCTCTCTCCTCCCTCCTCTCTTATTTTCTCGCTAGCTTTCGCTCATAAAAAGGGTTTTAGTATTGTATTATAATAATTCTCTGACTGTTTCGTATTTACAATTGCGGAAGAAAGCTGAAGTGAACGATAAAGTAATTGAGTTGTTCGAGATAAAATTCCTTTTCTTTAGAAAAAGCTCAGCTCAGCTCACAGCTCAACTTCTCTCGTATCTTTTTTTTCAATACATTGCGTTTTTTACGACTACGACAGCCTAAAAACTAACTTTCTCCTTTTCCGTCGAAATGTTCTTTGCATCAGTTATCTTTTTTCTCGGGTATTGACATTTTTTTCACTTTCTATCTAAATCCAGACAATTCCCACTTGAGAAGAAAAATACAAAAGAATTTAATACTCCCATTTTGTCCTTGGTTGCTCGCTGCTTCGAATGGAGAAACGCACGCATTAGAATAATAATAAAAAAAGTTCCTCCTCCTGCGTTTTCCCTCCGTTCCAAATGAATGGCTCGGGAAGAAAAAGATTAGATTGGATTCGAGTGGATGTTTCGATATGCAAAATACTTGTGCGACGAAATGAAATCGATCGGCTTTTTTTCTCGTGTAACCCATCTGAATCCACATCCACCTTGCGGATGTGCCCACGTTGCAAATTTATTGGTATTGGTACTATGTAAAAATGTTGCAATTTTGTTTTTTATACCACACAGCACAGTAGTCTGAATAATTAATTTATTGCCTGTGTGGTCCAATGGAAATCTGTAACGGGAATTAATGAACATTGTCTTTAATTGCGGCATCATCCGAAATGAGATTTTAAACCCACACCTTCATCGTTTCGTCGTACGATTCATCTACTACTAACGAAATCATTTTTTTGAGGTGTTTAAAATCCAGAGTGTCTTGTTTTTTGTTCACTGATCGAGATCAAAGTAATCAAGATAATGGAGGAGGTTGTTTCGTGCTCCCATTATTTTTAACACTGTCAAAGGAAAAATGAAGAGGATTCATTGAGCTGATCGCGATCGCACGAAGTGAAATGAAGTAGCCTAGTGTAAAACCCAATTTGATACTTAAGAGAACGAGCAAAAAAGGTGAAACAAGATAATATATGAACAATTAGAGTCTCTTCAAGAATTCTTTACACAGCAGAGTTGATATCGATAAGAAAATCATTCATAGGAATCCGAGCCAGAAATCCATTAATGCCACCACTGTTGCCACATGGGGCTTTAAAGATCTTTGGAGAGAAAAAGGTTTCTCTAAATTATGGCCCTTGTTTCAGCAGATGAATAGGTGAAAAAGGTGATTTGTGATTGTGCTCGACAAGAGAGGAGAAAAAACGAACTGACTGAAGAAGAATAAGAAATGTCATGTGATCATCGCCATCGTCATCATCGTCATCATATCATTTTCCAGTCTCGAGTTTTTAATTTGTTTGTTTTTTTCTTTACAGAGCGACGGAGAAAAAAGTGATCAAGATCTCGTTGTTGATGATACTAATGAGGTGAGTTTTTCACTTGCTCTGCATGACGCTTTTTTCATGTTGATGTAGCAGATTAAAAAATGCCGGAGTTTAGAGAAACATGGATCGGTCGTGAAAACCAATTTCCATTTTTTCTTTTATTCTTTCTTACAAAAAATGTTTTACGTACTTACAAGTAAATACAATATATCCAGTGTACGAGAGTTTTAGTTGAAGTCAAAGGATGAAGGTTGAGTTTGAGGTGGAGGTTGAGCATGAGTTATTGGCAGGCGATCTGGTTAGTCAGGTTTTTTTGTTCATTGTTTTTATATGATCTGGTGATAACAATGGGACCAGGGATTGTCCAACTGTCACAATTCATGTTTGTTGAGACCACATGTAGCATAATGCGA
Organism: Cyphoderus albinus; assembly: GCA_021029165.1. Classification (NCBI taxonomy): domain Eukaryota; kingdom Metazoa; phylum Arthropoda; class Collembola; order Entomobryomorpha; family Paronellidae; genus Cyphoderus; species Cyphoderus albinus. Next base: position 393 of record VYYJ01002600.1, on the reverse strand, counting down.
CTCATTCGTCTTTGTTTACCATCCAGAGCTCTCCACTTCACTCTCCATTTACTCTTTTTCTTTTCATCTCCACTCGAGCTCTCGACCTGAAGGCAAAGAAAACAGAAATGAATTGTGTGAGTTGTGGACACAGATTTGTTTTCATTTTTCATGAATGAGTCTGAAATGTGCTTAATGGAACATGAGAACTTTTTGTTTCATGTTCAGTCTCTTTCCCTTTTCTGTTTCATGGAAATGCATTTAATGGCGTATTACGAAATTCTCTAAAAAATGTTTATTCTTCTGGGGAAAAGAAGAAAAGAGCATTTCTACAAAATAGCGTAAATAGTCTGGTGGACACACACAACGGAACGGAAAAGGGAAAGGAATGCGAGATATTACGTAAATCAGTAG
>VYYJ01002599.1:0-20508 GCA_021029165.1 Cyphoderus albinus | reverse complement strand
GAGGAAGAGGAAGGTTCAGCAGAAAGGTCCACCTTGGCTTCGCGCTGTTGTCTCGCTTCGCCTCTTTGCCCATTGCTTTCTTGCTTCTCTGTGATTCCGTCGTTGGCAAGAGACACAACAGCTTCCGTCTCCCTAAAAACAGCACGCACTTTTTATGCTGTAAAAATATTGTATTTCGTTCCTTACGATGCAACTGTTAAAAATTTCATGTTTCGATTTTGTCGAAGCCAGAACTGAATGAGGGTTTCCAGAAAATATAAAAAATCAGGAGCTGGGGGATAAAAATAGGAGCAATAATTTGTTTTCTAACCTACAATATTTCCCATTTTCAGTTTTTTTCTGGTGACACAAAAGCATTCCACAATAAAAATAAATAATGTATTTGAATAGCTAAAGTTCTTTTCAATCCCTCTAAGAATTCATTTGGGATCCCATCACCATTCATCATATCAATGTCAAAATACTTGTTTCTAAACGGGTCGAGATCTTCTTTCAATTTCCCAACACTTTAGGAGCAGAATACAACTTCAAAGAAATCAACCTGAAGGGAATAGATTGGTTTGGAAAAATGAAAGAAGGAAATTATTTTGTTGGTGAAAATAGAAGCGGAGAGCAAACGGAAAATGCCAAGGATTACTATTTCAAGAAAAGAATCTGTGATTCTATAAGTTTCTTCTGGAGAATTTACTTTTGTCAATAACCGGTCGAGTTTGCGGGAAGCATTATACAAAACTGCATTCTTTTTAATCAGTCCGCAGGGAAAATGCAACGGCTGGGAAAATAAAAAGTTGCACTTGCACTTTAAATCAAAACCACAACACTGAAATTTCTTAACATGATCGATGGAAAGGCGAATATGTACTTTTTCTTTTCTACGTCACGACCACGACATAAAATATTCTTAGTAAACACTGGAGCAAGTGCAGCGTGAGGTGCAGCGGTTTGACAGGTTTTCTTTGTTACCCTCGAGGAGGAAAGCACACAGCTTCCAGAAACAGATTAAGAAGATCATTTGCTTTTAACTAAGTACATCCAAACAAGGATAAATAAACAGAGTCTAAGAAAATGCCGACAAAAAGTTTTCTCGACGAGTGGGTTCGCTTAAACTGAAGCCCTCACGCACACATAAGCGTTATTAAAATTTTTACAGTGTACAAAGTTTCAACGATGTATAACTTTTTACAGCCTTTCGTATTTATTACTTATTTTTGAGAAAATATGAGTACTATGCATGCATAATAAGAAAATAAATAAATAGGCGGAAAGTTATAAGATAAAGAGTTGCTGATATTATAGTTTCACTAATGGGTTCTTTTTCTTGGGCTAAAAATGTTGGTAATTGGAAATTTTTCTAATAATCTTCAAGATTAATTGCTTTCCTTTTTAGTTTCTTCAGAATTCATTTAACTGACCCTTTCTTGTGTAGCATCTTTAAGGCCTATTAAAAGTGATTTGTCACGTTTTGCCCACGCCTTCACTCGTTCAAAATTATCTTCAATTCCCTCATTACAGAACGAAACAGATGCTAAGGAAAGAAGTGGTTAATTAAAAATCGTTATCGTAATCGTTCCAAAACTTATGAATGGCAAGTGGCGACAAATAATAATGGGAGATGGTAAATAAGTTTTCAAATAAATAATACTTTCATTGTTATACTTGAGAACAGCATCATTAGCTTTTTAAGCAAGATATTTATGCGCAACGGTTAATAAATTTTGGATGCATTTCAACAAATGCATTTAAATTTAAATTATTTACAACCTACCGCTTTCGTATATGTATATCTATACATAATTCTTGAATTTAAAATATATACAATTGTTGCAAACTGAATGTTCGATATTGTAAATTGCCTCAGTTTATTTTCAATACAGTAGCAAATCGTTTATGTTGGAAATGGAAAGCAGTCTTTTCTTACCCAGTCCGCCCATTCCTGTTTTAAAATAATAAATGGCATAATTTCGACAAACTATTTTATTTATGCCCTGTTATCCACTTCATTGCACACTAATTCTTTATAGAATCTCTCCTGATTGCACAAATTACAGTGAAAACTGTAACACAATGTTGGTAAGCATGAAATGGAAAATGTAGTTCTGTACGATGCTGTTTTATTTTCCGTCTCTTTTCAGTTAACCTAAAGCATGCCAAACCCTGTGTAAAATTTTTGGATTTAATAATATAATGCAATGTGCAATCTGTGACACCGCAACTTTCAGGAAGTCCTGCTAGCTGTCTTGTACAAAGTTGCATCTTGAATTTTGATTACTCTCAATCTCGATATACAAGTCTCGGGTTTCTTAACTTGAGAAAGGAGATCCTTCTTTTCTACAATCCGAACCAAAAGTAAACTGTATTAAGACAGATTTCATGTCACGACATGTTTTGCTTTTCTCTCTCCACACGTTTTCCCACCACAAATGCAGTAAATAATGCACTTCCAATCATCAATGCACGATGTTGTGCCATTTTCCTTGTACGCGGACTGTATGAAAAAAATGAGTCCCATGAGATTTTTCCTCTCCCACATCTTTAGAAAATATGATGGCTGGGCACGTATATTAGTACAAAAATTGAGGGTCAAGTCCTCAGTCCCTACTTCATCGTGCATCTTTTCTTAAGTTTCAGCTCTTCCCTCCTGAAATCTCAAGAAAGAGAAACCAATTTTTGAGTAACTTTACTTTTTCTGTCTGAATTTGCCTATACAATTTTTGAAAATAAAAATACGGCCAATTTTATCTACTTGTTTATTTATCATTTCTCATATATCAACAAGGTTAAATGGAATTCTTTTAAGTTTTGCTAAAGCAGTATTTTTTATTTTGCTTCTGAACCTTTTAAATCAAATTCAGATGTTACATGCTATGTACGCAACTTCAATGAAAAGGCTGTTTTTATGAACAAGAACAATTACGTGTAGACATGTGCGTCTCCACTTTCCCTAAGGTACGATAGATAAAAATAGATAGCTGATGTGACACAATGTCAAAAGTTTTGGACGCTTTACTACGATTCATCATCAACGACCTTTCCATTTCCTCATTCGAGTCTGAGAGAACGTGATGATGCAACGCACAATGTAGTTGTAAGAGCCCTGTAACGTCACGTCTCATACAAGTAGTTTGAGATACTGTATTAATTTTGCATTTGAAAAGCTTTTCTTGTTGTGGTCCTTTTCATGAAGCGAAAGCCAACGGCTATTCCATTCTCTAACGCGAGATGAAGGCATCAAATGAAGTGTTAAAGCCAAGAAATACCAAAGTCAGTGTAGTACAGACATACAAGACAAGTGTGCACATTATTGATTTCTGTTTTCTCCTGCAGCTATTTCAGTGCATTAACTCAGCCATTCCACTTGCCTATGCATAGCCGCCTACTATTCGATTGCACCGACCGATGGAATGAAACAATCAGTGAAAATAAGAAGATATGATGATACTCAAAATGAAGTGGTGGAGTTTGAAGAAAATAGAAGCCGTCCCAACACCATCAAGTACATTCCCCATTATTATTGTGTACGTGTGTATTACCATTTCCCGAAGTAATTTTACTAACACCATGCTGAAGACGTAGAAGAGAAAATCCACTTCACTTCATTTCTGCTTTCACAACACAATGCAACCAATCGAAATATCCCAAGCGGACGCCCAGTCACTGGGAAACCCTAACACTTGCTTTTTAGAGAAAGAAGCTAACGAAAAAGAGAGGGAGAATGAGAGGGAAAATATTCATCGAAGCGAGAAAAGAGCTTCATTCAGATAAACTTAAGTAAAAGGAATCTACGAGTTAACACAAAATACGGAGTCGTCCGTCATCATCATCATCAGACCATCACCGCCAAGAACTCTCTTTTTTCTCAGTTTTGGCCTGAACATTTTTCTACTTTCCCTTTTTATTGTTGCCTTCCTCATTCACTGAGGAAATAATCCAACCAGACATACATTACGTTTCAGATAGGCAGGATCACTGGTAAACCACATTCCAGCTACAAATAAAGTAGGTACATCCAAGCAAAGGTATAAAGCATGAGCGTGTGGACAGAAGCTGTAGTTTGAGGCGCATCCACTCCCCCACTTACTTATTTTTACGATATTGTCGATGATGATGACATGGGCATTCCCTGTAGTCAACTCAGACTCGCATAAGTAATATTCTTTGTGGTCCGGTACGGTCTGAACAGTTCAACAATTCCGTTCGGACCAATGCAATATACACCAATGAGTTTAATGCAAGCGCTTTCAGGCGCATAGAGGCAGAATGATTCTTTGTGCTTCCACTTTTATTCTTCTTCTTCTACTGTTTATGTTGTTGTGTCTGACACATGTACACTTATTACAAAAATGTTCGTAAATACGAACATATCAGGGCCGGGGAGAATTGGATGATATTAGAAATAACACAAAGTTAGAAAATTGGAGAGACAGATAAAATGACCAGACGACCAGTGTCGGATTTAATGCGGAGGCTGGGTAACTCCGACTTTCTTTGGACATCCCTTCCTTCGTCCACATCCCGACCAGGAGAAAAATTGTCAATAATTCACCCATTGCTGGATATATTTATAAAATACCAACACAGGGGGAAGATCTCTTGAATGGTATAAGAGCAAACACATAACTCTGTCTAAGCCTAATCGGAATATTGTCTACTGATTCCATTTCACTTTTTATTTGTAACTTGTCCAGATAAAAAGTCTCATCAGACGTGAATTTCTTCTTTTAATACTTTCTACTCAATTTTTCTGATTCCTTCGTGCTGTTGTAGCGTATTATTACTTTGACACATTCATAAGTAAAGTTTTGTAGTAAAGTAGACTGGATTGGATACTCCAGCACTTTTTTAGACATTAGCTGTTAAATTGCAAGTTGCAACACGTAACAAAAGGAGGTTTTTATTAATATTTTCCTATACATGCTACACGTAGAGTTTGCCGGTGTCAGCGGTTGTGTTGGCCGTACTGTGACTGTACATGTGTTCACTTTTGTAAGGATATCCGTAATTCAGCCCTTCCCTTTTCTCTTTCCAATTTTCTTTACCTTTCTTGCAACTTGCAAGAGACCACACTGTCACGCACTTATCGCTATTACGTAGTAAAGATACGAATCTTGCTTCGCTTGCTGGCACATAAACATTTTGTGCGAGTGTGAGTCGGCACTGCGACAAGGACATGTTTATGAGACACGCTTTTTAAGTACGCCATAAAAGGGATCAACCGTTCTAGTTCGTCTTAGCGCGGATAAGACGAAACATTGTAGATAAGTGTAGAACAAAGTGGTAAAAAAGCTCTCTTGTATCACATCGCATAGTTATTTTTATCATTATTGCATTGAAACGATAAAAAGGTAGGCATCCTTGCTCCACGCTTGCTAGATTCTATTTACGACCTTACATAAAGTAGGGTGGTCGTTGGCCATAATTGACGAAGAAACAAAATGTAAACATTTTTGTTTTTAAAAATATAGAAAGAAAATAAAACCGGGCCCACATTGTATTAGCGATGTTCGATGTGAATTATTACAAGTGGTTTCTAGAGACAGGGTGAGGTATCATTACAAATAGTGAATGGTAGCAACTGAGGTTCCCTGCTAATTTTTTAACTGATATCAACAAAAGGCAACACATATGTGAAACTCCCACAAAATCTTCGATTGCGGAGAAACCCGGTTGTGTACATAATTTGTTAATGTTATTCTTTCAGTGGATAAATAATAGTAAGGCTTTAGGAAAAATCGTCTTGGTGGGGACAAGGAGACAAAAGGGTGAAACCTGACGTTTTCCAGACTTGTTTCACTTCATTCATTTCTTGGATATCGGTGATACTTGAACTTAAACTTAAACTTAAATGCATGTAGGTATTGTTCACAATGTTAAGTTATGACAGAAAACATGTATGGACTTCAACGCGGACCGTTTGGGACTGTGTGTAATTACAGAAATGAAAATAGAGCAATGAGTTGTTTTGCATCAAATGGATTCATATTTCATCGGCTCATGCTTTCCCCCTGAATCTGTTGTATAAACACAACGGTTACTATTCCATTAATTTTTAAGTGAAATAGAAAAGTAACAATGACACAAATGCCAGTTAATGTTTCCTGCAATAATTTATTTTCTGTAAGACTTCCTTCGTGATGGCCTTTCCGATGAACCAAGGAAAAAAGATTCCTTCCAAACCCCCTACGTTCCAATAGAGGTATTGGATGTTCAGTTAAAGTATTTTTGTTGCAGGACTATGAGGTTATTAAGGAAATGTAGTTTAGTTAGAAAACGTATGCATGTGGAGAGTAGAAAATGCAAGCAAACAAAGATGAGGTAATTCATTCCGGGTCCTACAGGCCACTTCTCATTTGTCTCTTTTGTATCCTGATTTTACTAAACTGGCCGAGAGAGGATAGAAATTTGTCACAAAATGTCCCTTCCTTATTCTGCCACGTAAAAGACCAGAGTTGAACAACAACATATGTTGCGCAACACAGAGCAATAAATAACTCACGCAGGAGGAGGCTGTTATTATTACTGTTATTATTATTGCGGCATACTGTTAATAACAAAAGTTGTAATATGAAATGAAACCATTATCGAAATCATTGTGCAACATATGGTGGTGGCCATTTCAGCTTAACAATTGAGCGAGTTCTATTTTCTGCTCAAAGTTTATGGTAAATGGTAACTAACTTCAAATTTTAAAATTTTCACCTGTACCATTCCATAGTTTGGAAAAATAGTTTATTATTTAACACAGTTTTGCTTCCTTGTGTATTAAAAATGTAAACTTTAAGTTAGGCAATTAATTTTCTAGTGCATTGTTGTTTAGCTTATTTGAACAATATTTGCAGCGGAATATTTCATTGTAGGGTTCTTTCAGAAAACCCTAAAAGCTATTTTCCCAAAACAGCAATAGCAGAAAAACTAACAAAGTAGCTAATTAATATTCATAGGTACCCCTCATTCAATTGACGATGCGTACTGCATTCGAGGTCGCTCTAATTCTCTGTGATTTTTGTGTGTACAAAACAAACAAGAAAACACAAAGCCTATCCCATTCATTTCAGTCGACATGAAAGCATTAGCAGTGTCGTGCGTCGAGTTCTCCCGTCTGTTGCAGTAAATCAAACTGTCACAATTGATGTCTTCATTTATTCACGGTTTCTGGATACCACTCGAAGCCGATAACGCCTGACATAACACAATGTTTCATGTTTTATTCTTGTGCACAGATACAAGTTTCCATTTTCTATACAATAAAACAAATTTGAATGCAGAATGCACTCGTATTGTATTTAGTCATATGTAATAGTAATGATCACATAGACGTGATTTCTTTTTCAGTCATTCATACTTGTATTATTAAAAGCTGACTTGTTCTTCCAGTAATAATAACAATCTCGTTAGCTGTATTCATTATTCATTTTCTACAATGAATTTCAATGTGAACATGATTTAAACAACATTCGTGTAACGTACACATGGACTTATTTCCAGTTGGGGTATCAATAACTCAGCAAATGTTTTGTCCACACAGCAGGCAATAACTGCGAATTTGTCGTTGGTATTTATGACTTTATTTGTTGTCATTTATCATTAAGTGCTGCATATTTATTTATTGTTCTACACTTCACCCTTCTATCTATGTAGAACAAGTTTTCCTTTCTTGTTGTATACTATTTTGTATTTTGTCTTCTAATTCTCATTTCAACTCGACCGCAGAATTTTTCCATTCATGCATAATAAATAGTATGGTTTCGCAGCAGTTTTCACCAGTTCTATTATTATTATTTCAGTCATGAATAGCACAAAGTAATTAATTAAATAATTTTGGACATTAGCCGTTTAAACTTCTACGCGAATGCTCAGAAAACATGTACCACATTATAATAAAATAGACCATTTTCAAGTTCAAGTCCACCAGACGCCAAATTTGAACTCAAAACTGCATTGTACATCCCCGTAATGGTTTGAACAACTTTAATCGTTTCGGTTTTACTGTTGTGCATCTGTGGACAATCTAAAATGTAATAAATGCACACTACAGTTATTACTGCTTGCAATATCGCAAGCTGTGACATAAAGTAAACGATATGCTACACCATAAATGTAATCTACAACAAAACCCTATGTTGTTTGCTACTATTTGTGTGGTCTGGTCTCATTGAAGCAATAAAAGGCACTTTTTCGTTGGGTTCTTGCCAAAACGCACAGGATTGTCCTATCGATCTGAGTTGTGTAATCTCGGAAGGGTAGGAGTAGGAATGATAAGCCAAAGCCTCTTTGCACCTCTATCAGTAGACTGCTCTATAAAATCACATCCCTTAAGTCTTTTATAGTTGCGTGTGTTTAAATTGGAATTACAGCATTTCAAGCGCAGCTGCGTTAGCTCATATCTTGTAAGAATGGGCGAGAGAAATTGAGGCAGCGAATCAAAGAAAAATCTATGGATAATCTAACGTCACAATTTAGTATTCTTAAATAGATATTTTGATGTAAGCATGTAAGTATTATACTTTACACCACACTCCAGAAAAAGTTTGTTGTAAGACAAGCGAACTTTCTCCGATTTACATTTGTTTTTCACATTGATTATGTATAATTTAAACATTTTTGTTTCGGACATCTAAACAAGAGCAGTACATCTTACAGAAGTTACAGCTTTCTACGTATAACTGTCGTTTATTTTTTAGTTTACTAACCAGTATGTCTTTTATTGGATCCCAGAGTGACAATCAATGAGCGTTACTTACACTATCAAACATTTCAGTTGCCTAACAGAACTCCGAGTTTTAGTTTTCTATAGGTTTAATAACATTAAACCTTTCCATTATATTTTATGGAGCAACTCCTTAACTTTTACTATGCCGTCTACTAGCTAACCGGACAGGGAAATGTGGTTCCATAAAAACACAATAGCTACTTCGATTTCTTCTACAAATATGACGTTCAATGTTTTATGTTCAGTTGGTTAACATTTTTCTATGAAATGTCTAAAAAATGTTCATTCTATTGCAAGACATTTCCCTACGGATCTTCTGACATCGAAATTCACATATCAATCCCTCTATCTTTACTACTCGAATCGTTTTTGACCTTCACACACATATGCCATTGGGTAGCAATGAAACTACGAAGCCGTGGTACGTAAACGTATTATTATTATGCATTTTTGGTGCATATTGCATTTTTATTACAAAATACGATTGAGTCATGTAAGCACCCATAGGGAGATTTCAAATAAAGCGTAGTTTGACATGCCTCATAGAACATCGTCTGCCTTTTACGGTTCCTGTGTAACAATAACCAGTGAAGGCTTGAATCATGCATTATCTTTTATGCTCACGCTATATATTTTTTGAGGCAGATGCATTTCATGTTTTTATTTGACAGATTTCTCCTCCTTTTTGTATCGACCCACCACTCGGCAATGGCTATGCAGTTTGTGCACTGATTTCTAAATGCAGAATTTTGAATGCACTTGTCGTCTCGAGAAAGGTGGAGGCTTTTTATACCACTCAATTGTTAAACTTTTTTGACATATGGATTGTGTTGTAAGTAGAATTGCTTGGATTATTATGTTTCTGAGTTGAGCTTTCATGGCAGCTGCATGTCCATCAACATTTTTTCATTGAATCACACTTCAGATAGATGCACAAAACCTGTACACTTTCCATAAATAACAGAGTAATGGTTTCGTTTTAATATGACCTCCAATGGGTTTGATTATATTATACTTCCATTATTCCGTAAAAGTTGTTATTGTACTTGTAAGAGTTCCCCTCACTTCGGAATAAAGAATATTTTTTAGTGGTGGCAACATCAAAAATGTTAATCATATTATTATTTTTGGAATAAAATGGTATTGTGGTTACAATAAGATTTCACATTGATTAACAATTTCTGTAAAATTATGTTGCGCAGCCCCATGTAAAACCATGTTTCTCAGTATTGTAATTTATCATTTATAGGCATTTCAATGTTTAGTAGACATACTATTAATCTTACCCAGATCATGATAATAATGAGGTTATGGATATTGCAGGTAGTAGAGAAGTTGGCCCATTAAAATAATAAGAAACCTATTCTTTCTGCTTCGTCTTTCGTCTAGCGTTTTAGTGGAAAATGATGAATTATGCATTTCAATTTCAACTGAAACTCCAGATATTTTCAAAAAGATGCGACAATTAGATAATGAGAAAGCCCAAGTGAAGAATAATCTGTGTTGAAATTAAATGTGACAGAAAGCATCTTGTTATAATTTTCTTTATTTAATCTAGTCTATTTCGGTATACAATTTTATTTCATTCTTGATTCTTGCCGCAGTTTTCTCCGCTGAGAGTTGATTCATCATAACAGACACGTTTGTTTTGTTACCATTATTATTGCTTTAGTTTCATACACAACGGCAGCTCAGACGCCAAATATGGAGGTATCATTTTTCTCTCAGTGCCACTATACGATTTCTGCTGCACACAAGTAAATAAACAGATTTTATAGTGAAGACGAAGCTACTGCCTCTGAGCTCCGAACAATACCAAAGACGAAGTAGAGAGATAAGGAATCTCGTTTTGAAAGATAACATTCAGAAAAAATTAAATTGGATTATAACAGTTGCAACACAAACACAACCAGTACAGAAAGAAGAAGAACAACAACTGAAATGAAATGAATCCAGCAAAGTCATGTTTCCTCTCCAGCGGACTTCTTCCTTCTTCATGTTTTGTTTTCCAGATAAAATGCTGCATGTAAAATATCGGATTGAGTGACAGAGGAGAATCTGTCTGGATATACAAGATATGCGTTATATCTCGTTGTGGAAACCCCAAACTCATCATTATATTTACTCCTCCTGACATGACATGACAAGATCAGGATCAGACATCAAGATTTTGATGCAAGAGAGAAAAATTGAAAGATTATGTATGTTAAGAAAGACAAGAATTTCCCTGCCCATTTATATCGCGTTTACTTCTATAAAATCATGCTTTGGCAGACTAGTCTTTTTGTTTCTTCCATTAGGTGTTCAGATGGATTACGTGCTCAATCTTACACCATTTTTGATTCACATTGGAAAACAAAATGCATTCGTTGGCTTTCCTTTATCCATTTTTACGATTTCCCAGTTTGCACTACACTATACTGAAAATATGTATGTATGTAAGAATTTAATTATCATTTGCGAAGAAGTTTATTTAGGACCGTTGCTTTTGGAAAGCAAGAACGGAGATTTCTCTAACAATACTCGAAAAATAACTCTGTAAAGGGGTTTCATAGGATAAAAAGAAAGCGAGCAGCATTAAGCAACTAACAAAACCACAAGTTCGACAAAACCATAGGAATTTTCCAATCTCTTTTTAGCTTGGAGGCAAGTGCATTCGCCAGCATTACATTGCTGTCGAACCATTCTTCTTGCTTTTTCCGGTGGAAGATTGTATCCAATAGAATTTATACGCACGCCAATTTCTGCGAGATTTGCTTTCGCATTTCATTGTTTTGTGTCTAGATTTTCCTTTCTCTAAGAATTTTAGTATGCAAGAGCGTACCGGTATTCTGTAGCAGTCAGAAACAATTTTTCTCCGAAATTATCGTAACAACTGACACTGATGGGAATGAGCAAGTGTGCACTCCATGCAAAATATCTGTTTCTGATTCACTTCAAGTACAAACTTGGAAGACAGAATCCTGCGGAAGAGAAGCGTAAGGGGAAAATAGGAAGCTGTTGTTGCAAAACTCCTGTACCTTGGGATGCTTCTAGGCAGTCTCAGTAGGACCACAGACAAGGTAAACTAAACAGAAAGATTATGAAAGTAGCGGAAAACACTTTATCTTGTGAGCGTTACTAACTAACTCACAAAATAAAGTAATGCATGTGCCATCATCATTCAACGTTTTACTTTGCAGATGAACAGACATTTATTTCTTCAGCAAAGTGGAAAATATGCGAAAAGAATTTTACAGAGGAAAACAATTGAGTTTGTTTGCTGCTTCGGTAAAGAACTTTACAAAATGTGCCGAACCTCATTTTGAACAAAATGTTTAAACTGTTATTTTTAGGATACAATCTTTCATTTGAATGCAGGTATGTAGACATAACTTTCTCCCTTTAAATTAAATAAAGTTGTGTTTCTGAAAATAAATGAAAGTTTGTCAAAAGCTTCGTTAGAACTAAATATTGTACATACAACGGAATTAAAAGATGTCCTATTTTAATGTGACGGACGACTTTAATTCCCATTTGGAAATGTTCCACAAAAACTGAGTCAGAATTATCCGTTTTTGTACCGTGTACTGTTTCGGTTTGGTTCGCTTTTTCACATTATCGACCCCATCGTCACGCACGACCATCGATATCAATGCGTCTGTTATTCTACTGTACTTGCCCGAATCACACCAAATGAAACATTCTCACTCCATATCCATCTCTCCATTAACTCTTCACAACTTCTCTAACCACAGTCATGATCCAGCAGTGAATTTTATTCCAGGCTGGTTTCGTATGTAACTCACTTTCTACTTTAATACACCATTACAACCTGACTTGACTAATGACACATTCGCATGAGTCCATCCGATCCATTTCAATGACCAAATTACTTTGAGAACCCAACTTCTGCATATTTCTTTATTTCGTCTTTCGGACGGGTAATTCTTGTTCATGGCATTAGTCCATTACTGAAACCTAGAATGCCTCGAAAATATTCTTGTTTCATATAACAAAGAAGGTAAGGACTGATTCATTGAAAGTTCTCATTGTATACATAATTATGATTCGATTATCGTCATTGAAGGAAACCCCAACTGTACGTACGTGGCATTGCAAATCATGAGGAAACTCCAAGTCTTCAGACACTTTGTCTCAGGTACTACTTGAGCATTGCAAGCACAAACTGTATAGTAAAACAATGAATGATCTGTATTTTGCCCACAGGCAAATGCAAGGGAAGGGAACCAAAGACGACGACGACTTTGAACGAAAACAAACAAGAAACGAACCCAGAGAAATTTTAATAGACTCTTTTCCTTTTCACTGAATACATATAGGAAAATTCAATTTCATTCATTCTTTATCCCCAAGGAAAGACACAAAGACACTATTCGAATGTTTTCAGGACTTTGTGACGCCTTTTAGCTTCATACAAGCACCATCGTCTGTGCAATCAAGGAAAACAGCACAAGTTCAAACATGAGAACACTCTAGAAACTGAGAATGCCTTCTAGAGAGAACAATTCCACACCCAAAATTATTATCCCCTGTTTTCTCCTCGATTACAACAATAGATAAGTGAATTCTACTGACAGACTTTAGGAGCCCCGTGTAGTTCCATTGATAGTCAAAGGTAAGCTCTCTCCATGGTCCATAATTTTCTGACATCGTCAGCATAAGAAAATGCCTCATAGTTCAATTTTGTATTAATACGTGATAAAAGGCGGCAACTACTGCATATTACAAGCACAAAGCCATACTCAAAATTTGTTTTCTCCAAACAAAGAGTAAACATTGTAAACATCACTGACAATATAATCATCTCATCTGAACAAAAAATTGTAGAAAACGGTTCAAGACGGTAACACAATCATCCCAAGTCATCATCAAGGTAATCCTAATGATCTTGTCTTTTGATAAGAAAGCTGAATAAAAAAGATGCTTCTCTCCCTCACTCAACAACACACCCTAAAGTTATTATCGTTGACGGATCAAACCGAGTTCATTGTGTGCGCGCGATGAGTTTTAGCATAGCAAGTTTTATTTACGAAAACCTCTATCGGAAATGCATTAGATTATTCTTTTTATTTATTTATTCCTTCCTCCTTTCCTGTTTTCCATGATTTTATTATTATGCGGTTGTTCGCCTTCCTTTCGGCTTTTCATCCGGCTGGAAGAATGGAAGGGTGGTCGAGGTGGTCGGGAGTAAAATGAAGAAGGGAAAGAATAGAGTTTTTCACAGTAATTTAGTGCATCAGAGCAACCCGGTGGATCGTCCCACCCAAAAAGTAATAAAGAGCTGAATTAAGACTGAATTTACGAAACCAAGCTCGAAATGCAAGCGAGGTAAGCAATTCAATAAATTTCCAGTCTTGCATCTCTTCTCGAGGTTCGGGATGTATTTAAAGATCGCAAACTTAAAGCCAAACTACTACTGAGTATTTTATAGATTTAATGGCTACGATAACAGTACAACGGTGTACAAGAAATTGTTCCTGAGCCAAACTATGCATTCGACAAGATATATTATTATTCTTTTCCAGCAAAACCTCTCTGGAAGAAGGCTCTAAAGCGTGCACGAATAAGCTTTCGAGCTTTCGAGGATCAAGATGGGGAAAGAAGAGATAAAGGAAAGGCCAGAATGCATTCATGAAGAAAATAATGAATGCATCTTCCACTATTTTCTGCCCAGCTCAAGTAAATTGTACTTTGTGAGAACTAAGACAGGAGTGGATCGTTGAGTTGGGAAAATGCACAGTCACACTTGAAGAAAACATGAAAACACAATGAACTTCATAGTAATGCAATGATGCAGCATCTCATAAACAATTCATGAGAGACTTACAGAAAGGATAAATATCTTCCAGATTTTCCAATTCCTCCGCAGTTTGTTGGAACATAACACGAGCTATATTTTCGGATATGCTCTGGCACTTGGAACTTATAAAAACGGTTAATGTGTACCATTGGAGCATTTGCACTGTACTTGGAGTTACTATTTAACTATCCACCAGAGAAAAAATTATTATTATTGTTATTGTCTTCCCAATTAGACTTTGTTACTGGTGTTCCCTGTTTAGAAAGTCCAACACCCCAGTCAACCTTAGTAATACACTGATGTGTACTAAGTAAATAAGTAGCATATTATACAATGTTCCAATGTCATCCGTCGTCAGTCGTCACCCTCTCATTTATGTGACGTTATTTTCCTGCACTTCCCTTAATTGATTTCATTCAGTAATTCTGACATTAATGTCTATTTTGAAACTAATTCAAAATTCTATATAACAACCAATTATTTCTTACATTGGATAAAGTCAATATTTTAGGTATGTATTGCTATTTCTTTGGTGTTAATCAGATACAACACAATGCAAGAGAATGCGTCCAATGGATGGATGGACAAATCTTAGTGAGTCCAACTTTTTTTAATTAAACTTGTACACAATTAGAGGATTTGATTCATACTCATTTGCCGATGATCTAATTAATTGAACTGCAGGCAATATGAACAACCGTGCAATTAACCCAACATGTATTATTAACCACCCACCATCACATAACTTAATCGTTCGGTATCTTCCGGGCAAATTCAATAAGTAGAAATTGTAATTTGCATTTTAAATTACACAATATGCATTAGGTAAAGCTTATGACGTGGGGCTGACCTGTCAAAGCAAAAAAACCAACAAGCATGGGAATGATGATGGGATGCATCCTCGTATATAAAACAAATACGCAATACTGTGCAGTTTAATATGAAACGCGTTTCCACGAATCAATCAAAATTAATGACCACTTTGAAAGCAAGTTGTTTGTGATCACTTCTGTTTGTTTTGACCTCTTAAAGGAATCATAAAAGTGAAACTACATACATATATCATCTTGCACTTTTTTTCGTTGTCTTGCTTGGCTTTAAAATGATTTTTATGTATTGCTTTTTTCGTATCCAATTTTTATATTGAATTTTGTAACTGAACCTTTTCTGAATTTTATATTATATACCTACAAAACTTCCAACCAACCCAATAAAAAGCAAAATAAATATCCCTTTCAATTTGAGCCATTATTATTTAAGCAATCACTTTTCTCTTGTGACAATTCAGCGGCAATTTAACAAGATGCACAAAACTGAAATTGACATTATCTTGCAACACATACAGCAACAAGATTGTGCAACATCCACTACTAACTTGCATTAATTAACATCAACAACAATCTCATCTCACGACTTTAGGTTTTAGTTTGATCGATATGAAGAACCTCAATCAATCATTTTCATACGTGATTTTTCTTCAATCATATTCAAGTTCAACTTCATCGGCTTTGACAGCTTCTCTATTATGTTTAATTTTAAATTTTATTTTAACTTGTGTGTAAGAAAGTAAAAATACTTAAAATTTGATTGTATTAACGTAATTATTACAGTACTGGGCTTCGCTTGTCCTTGTGCCACTGCACATTTAATTAAAGCAGAACTCTTGTGAATCCGCTTAGAAGATTTAATCGTACGAAACTACTACAAATTCCTAAACAAACTGCCTGATTGATTAATCGTGAGGATTGAAGTTCAATTTTAGCCAGCAGGCTTTTAATATTCTTTGTAAACTTTAAACAATAGTTGTATTGTATTTTAAAAATGAATAATTGCTGTATTGACATGTTTTTATCGTCGTAGGTTTTAACATTATTTTGGCGTGACTTATGATTCGACATAAAAAATGCAGATTAATATTTGCTAAGACATGTCAAAGAAATAACATTGCTTTTTGTTATGAATGATGTGGTTACTTATTCAAAGTTAAAGCAATGAGCATAAAATGGAAGCAATATAAGATATGATGAAGAGAATTTGAAAAAAATCTCAATTGAGTGGTGGCCCATTTAAAATAATTAATCATGTACTTTGAGTTTGTTTTTACGTTCACTGTTGTTTTTGATTCCGTGGCTTCTAGCTGAGTTTGCTATTTGCAATTTATATGAACAGGAAAAAAGTAAATATTATTCATTTTGCCTTACCTTGTTACTTGATAATGGCAGTTTTATTTCATCAAAGTTAGCTTACGTTGTTACTTTTTCGTTACGCCGTTTTTAATTAATAAGTGTCAAAAGCAAAGTCCAACAGCTCATCAGCATTAATATCTTCCCTCAGGGAAGTTCCCTGTGGGACAACATTATAATGCATGTTGTTCTCAATTTCCATTGGTAATGGTCACCCGTCATGTCACCCAATACAGAAAAAATACAACTTAACAGCGCGACCCAGACTGAACGACGTTTCATTCAAGTTTTAGTTACAATTACACATGAAAAGTCTTCTTTGTAAAAATTAAAAAACTGAGTATGAATGTATGCATGACTGTTTGTTGAGGCTTGTTTGTTATAAAAAGTTAACGGTACCAGTAAAAATGAGAAGCCCCACAGATTACACACTGCAATGTCAAAAATGACCTCCTTGTTTCAACACTGCTCTTCTTGTTGTCGTCGTGTCATATTCGCTGACCCTGTCAGCATCTTAATCGTCATCTTCTTCAGTAAATTAGCTGTTATCAGGTCAAAAATATAAAATGCATTGATATTGCTTATAATATTATGGAATGCGCAATAATGCTTTAGAAATACGATGTTAATATTTCATTATGACACCCCACGACATCGACATGTCGTATAATTTTCAGAGAAAATATAATTTTGCATGTTACTTTTCTCTTCCTCTATCATAAAAATATATACGCATACATGGCATCTTATATTTTGCATACTGTTGAGTAACTAGCAATTGACTCTCATACAAAATCGATCTTAATCTTCTGATCGATAGGGTCAGAAGAAAATGCAGTTCATGATGGACTTAGTTTTTCTAGTTTTTAAGGAAACATTCTTTAACCCATTGTTAAAGAACAAACCATGCAATTTAACAGATTGTCGGATAGCGATTATTGTTAGCGGTGGGTGATGGATCTCTATGCTAAATATTTCTGATTAGCACCATTGTAATGTAAAACCAACAAGAAGATTCTTCGTAATACGATGCTTCTCTCAACCTCGTAAGGTTCTCAACTAAATTGAAAGAGGTTTTCTAAGTTGAAGTGTGCGATTGCGGTGCGACCCACAGTATTTTAAATTGTAATGGTCCCAGGCTGTGTTTACAAGTTAACTGTGCTTTAAGTAGTCTCAACAACCAGAGTCTGTAATCACGATTTTTGCGTCTTTAAAAAGAAGTTTCTGCATGCTTCACGTATTCTTTACTGATCTTTTATGACATCGAGATAAGAGAAGTGCTGTAAGGAATGACCATAAACTCTGCGATTTTTTAAATTTTAGTATTGTTTTACTTAAAGGTTGTTGAGAAAAACACTGTCGTCTTTATTATTTTTGGTTTACAACCTTTGGTGCTTTTTGCAGATATCACCTATCCCAAACAAAATATGACACATGTTGTGTTTTTAGTAATAAAATCCTCCAAACACATTTTGGAGAGTATAAAAATTTGTTCACTGAACTAAAGTGTGCATACCTTGTGTCTGATAAGAGAGACACGGATAAGGCATAATCAGTTTAGAGGAAACTAGTCTTGGCGGAAATAAATAAGGACGAGAATGAGAATAAAATTCAGAGTGCATTTGTCATTAAGTCATAAAGCAGGTACATGACTGTGGTCAAATTTTATTGTTTTCTTGTGGCGTCGTTTATTCCACATGTACAACATTACAATCCTTGCGATATTCGAGAACGAAATAATTCCGAATCTGGCGTCCGAAACTGAATAATTTTTCTTATGTGAATGAAACGTAATGAAAAAATCAAGAATAAAATTACTAGAGTTGCTCTTTATAATAGGCACTCGATGATAATTCTAGGCGGCACACGATGCGAGACTTTTTTCACAAATAATCTTGAGCCTAAGGCCTGCGAAACCTGAGAAGAATTTTAAATGTATATTTTGGATTGAATTGAACCAGTTAACTAAGAGTAATTTCAAAACAAAAAATGACCTTTACCAATATCAAGAGCAAGAACAGTACAAGTTTAGTTTAGTCCAGAGACGCTAATGGGATGCTTTAAAAGTATTAGGTCAACTCTGCCAACTAAGCCGCAGGCTAAATAAAATTAATGTAATATTAAATCGCCAAGCGAAAAGTACTTCTTTCAATAGCTCATGCATGAATAGAAGCGAGATCAAATTGATGGTTCTTTCTGCTGCATTTAAATGAAGAAATTCAAATAGATATAAATCTGTAGTTGATTAATGATTTCAAACTTGATCAATATGTTTAGATTCGCAATGTAGATCCGGATAATCGAAACCACCCATTTTGTTACAGAGAGTCATTCATATGGACTCTTCGTTAAAACGGCTTGCTTAAATAAATCAATTGCTTTGTTCAGTTTGAATTTAACATTCACATGACGCTCAACATCACACTTGAAACTGCATGACACATGTACGCATGTACCTATCGCAGCATTTGTAAATTATGATCTTGTTTGCGTGTCTTCGTTGGTTTTAATGAGAAGTGGAAAATGTAACAAATCCAAAGACGTTGTTACTTATAGTTTAATATTAACAGTTGATAATGAACTGTCTAAATCATTCATGGTTATACGGCATTTGACATTCAGATTAATAATACACTTGCTAACTTGGACAAAGCAAACACTGGCATTTACAATAAAAGTATCACGCACGACAGTGTCTCAATTTTCATAAACCCACAAATCGAAATCATTATTTGAGTTGCTTACTGTGACCGTTTTGGAATATTATACCCATAAAAATGAGTTTCGGCAATATAGCATATTTTTAAAACGTTCCAGAATATGGCAGAATAGATTTCTAATTCAGCATACAGAAAGTAGATTACGACTTCAGAATTGACAAATCGTCCACAAAATTATTACCCATAAATAAAAACAAAATTAGGTATCCACAAAGGCTGGAGAATCAGCACATTCCCTGAGGCTCCACCTGCCATATAATGGTCGTTTATGGTTTATCTTATAAGCGTGGTACGGTCATAAAACAGAAGCTCTTATAAGTATCAAACAAGTGTATAATAAAAAAAAAATTGCCGAAGCCGCATCAACGTGGTTATTAAAATTCTAGCCCGAACATAATATGTAGCTTCATAATGATGAAATTCCTTCTTCATTTGATTTGAAGGCGTAATAATTGATGAATATGTATTTGATATGAACTGATCGATTGATTCTGTATTAGTTCATATTTAGTGTTACTTTATGCAATACAGAAACATTAAGTTATATTTATAGTAAAAGGCTACCCCAACAGATATTTTTCTTCTCGTTATATATGTAAGTAATCAAACTGAGCTATGATGATGGCTTTTCTCTCACCAATTTAGTATTTGTGAAATTCATTAAAAAACCTGTGGTTCGGTCCAAGTGGAGATAGGCGATTGTTGAAAAAGTTGTTTTTATGTTCAAGAGAGTATAATAATCAGCCATTCCATAGCGATTTGGTTCACCGATTTAAAATCGGTGTTTTCCTAGCAACGTGAACCCGGTACAAATCGGTTTGCACCATGAGTTTTATAAACTCAATTAAATGATTCCAACATTAGGGAAGTAACCTCTTAAAGGATGAACTTAGAGAGGAGGATACTTAACTTGAGTAGAGCTGGTGTTAGAAATTGATTTATTTGAGAGATAAAGAGGTTACAGAAAAATCGGTTATGGCAGTTTGTAGGGAATTTTATAAGCTTTAATTATCAGCAAAGATCGAGAAGTGAGGACCGTTGTCCACTTCATGGCGGATGCTTTTTTAAAGCCCATCATGATGGTCTTTTCGGAAG
>VYYJ01002598.1:0-20520 GCA_021029165.1 Cyphoderus albinus | reverse complement strand
ACTATGATATGATGCTGCCACTGCTACATTCTGATGTTAGCTTGAACTCGAGTGAACCATTGCAAGCTCTGTTCGCTGTTGTTCATCACATAATATTCTAGTAAGAAGCGAAACTAAAAGGCTTCAGCTCCTACTCCACTGCTTTCTCCTGCTGTTGCTCGGAGAGAGCACAATGAGTGTTATTTTTCCTTTTGGATGAACGTGGAAAGGTACATAATGTCGTAATGTTCATGCATATCTAGACGGGAAAAGCCACTTGGCACTTGGTTCCATGAATACACCACCTATCTAACAACATTCCGTATCCCCTTGTTAGAAATCGATCTGCTTTATTCGATATGTAGTAAAGTGTGTTTTTGTATGGGGCGGTGGTATGCACGCAGCAAATCAAATAAAAGTTGAGAAGGTACATAGTAAGAAGGCAGTCATCGTTCTACGCTTTCTACACCTTCACACTGAAGTCCACAGTTAAAACGTCGGGAAAGAAAAAGTAGAAATGACTAGAGAAGCTATATAGTACACCATTTATAGTCTGGGGATGTTAAGCAATGCAACACAATAATGGAGTGGTAAGCAACACCGCCACCACTCTGCAAAGGCTTATAAAAGTATTTTGGAGAAACACAAAATTCGCTTTCACTTTCACACACGCCACGGCCACAGCAGACTACTGCTGTTCTCTTTTCACCTAACCAGACCAATTTTTGTCTGAGTAAAAATATAGAATGAATGCATTACTCAGCTTCCTTTTTCCCCTTTCCACTTACAGAGCGAGAAAGAACTGCCATCATGCATTAATGTTAGACGAAAGGGTTGCGTTTCTCCAGCAGCGCTCGCTTCACTTTTCATTTGAGACGGGCAAACGGGAAAAGTGGAAAAAGGCACTTGCTCTCTTTCCTAAATTTACTCACCTATGTAAAAACGAATGTTTGAACTGGCATGAAAAAATGTGCTAAGCCAGTAGACAGCTGCCTTGTTAAACTGAAGAATGGTTTCAACGACCAGCCTTGCCTTTCTAAACGCTTTCTTTTTTTCTGCTACGACAGTCATAAACTGTAACGTTTTTCGTGGCCACTACAAACAGCGCTCAGAATGTAGACATTTTCTTTGTCATCCACAAAATGTTGACAGCTCTTTTTTTCTTTTTCGACGTAGGGCGACATTGTCTTCCCGAAGGGGAGGAAACCGCGTGAGTACCTACACGTACGATATACAAACATACCAAAGAAAAACGAATGTTGTCGGCCATTTTACAACGACTTCATTTTATATTTTGTCACATTTTTTTTGTTCTCTTCCAATGTTTACGCAGCTACCCTTATTACACTGTCATCTATTATGTATACAATTGTATCTAAAAGGCGGTGACAAATAGGAAGAAAACTCCTGTTGGAAATTTCATTTAGAAACCAAAACAGTTGTTTACAGGACAGCAACCTCTTCCATTCTCATTCACTGCTTTCCTCCAGAGTTTAATTTAACAAAGCACAATATGACAAACCCGAAAAAATGAAAACTTTTTCCTTTACATTTTGCATATATGTATATTTGGAATCTACTCTTCTAAAACGACCACCAGAGAAGAAATTCCCCACCTGTAGGCGGGTTGCTCGCTATTATGAAGGTTGACAACGGAAAGGAAGAGGCTAATGCATAAAGAGAAAAGTTGAAACAACCTCTGTGCTCAATGACCAGAATAGTTTACTTTTACTAAGTTTAGCTCTGTCTTTTTTGTCTCTTAGTACTTAGTAACTAACGAACAATCTTCATGCTCTTAGCTTTCATTATTACTTCATTGAAGAAATGAGATCTGGGAACTGTTTGTGTACTCGTGGTGAATATTAATGGCGTGTAATTTCTCCAAAGGAAAGAGCTCTTCTTTTTGTGTGACCTCTTCCATTTTAACATTTAGATAGCTGAGGCTTCCAGTGCACAAAATAGACAAATTTCCTTCGCACCCTTGCCAAGCCAAAAAGAACGCTAATGAACAAGCAGAAGGTTGTACGTTCCGTGCTTCCTTCCTCTTGTAGCTACCTACAAAATTTATTTTTGTGTCTTATGGAAAAGCATTTTAAATTAAATGAGCTCTGTATAAAGAATTTTATAAAGATAATTTTGTTTTTTCATTCGTTCTATAATAGGACTTCTATTATGTAATATTATCAAATTATATTCCTTATGAGAGTAGTGGAAGAGATGTATCTCTTCAAAGATTATTTATTGATGTGACTAAAAGCGGGTTTGCAAAAACCCGCCTCTTCACATCCTTCGCTTTAAAAAAAACGGTGTCTTTTTGGTTGGACGAATTATGAGGCGACCCGACACTAATATCTTTTACATTAATGCCTTATTACCGGTACCGTATTAGACTACTGAGTGGGCACGGAGGTTCTGTGCGCGACAACATTATTCCCTTTTTGGGATGAGTATTAGAAACCATAATAGAGGCGTAATAAGCCGAATAGAGAAACTCTGTACTGAGAGTGTATAATATATAAAGATTATTACTCGGAACACATTCCTTGAGCCCGTATAATTTAGCTCTGTCTGTAAGTGGTTGTGTCAGCATCTTTTGTCAGGGAATGTAATACGGGTATTGTAATATGAGGAGATGCTACGAACGAATCAAAATTATACGGGAAGACATCTTAACGCAAGACACAGCTGCCTGCTGAGAAAAAACTTTGTAAAGTAAGAAGTGCACACACAAACGCAAGAAGGTAACGAAGAAAGTGTGTACACTTGGCTACGTAGAAAAAAGATGAAAGAGAAGGAAGTAAAGACGGAAGGGAAAAGGAGGGAGGCAAATGAAGGGAAATAAACAGACATTAGTTTTATTTTATGTCCTTCCCGACGCTTTCTCCTTCAACTCAAAAAACTCTCTTTCGCACTGTCTCACTTAAACATTTCTTTGATGATACTCTCTCCCTCTCTCTTTCTTAGAAGGGTAAGAAAAATGACAAAACTACGGCAGCGCACCTTCGTTTGTCTGAGAATTGGCTTTCCAAGTGGCAACATTTCATCATAAAAACGGCTCAAGTACGAAATGGCTGCCGGTGGTATACTTAATGTTATGAAATGACACTTTTCCACATTTACACGCCCTCTCGCAGAGTTTTAATATTTTTGTCATTGTCTATTTCGCACGGGAAAAGTTGCCATTATTACGTTTAAACCGCGCCGTTATGACTGTAATCATGTAAATAAATAAACAGCACTTCGTTCTATAATGTGTCATGTCTTCGTCGAAATTAAGAATAATATTTACTGTTTGCAAATGGCTAAACATTACAGAGAGTCATGTTCAAAATATTCATTTTTATTCATGAATACTCTATAGACTACTCTATTTTTACTGAAAAAGGTTTTCACAGGCTATGTAGTAGTTTGATGAATCCAATGCAACTCAAGGAAGTGGTAGAAAATGACTACGAAAACTTTTCTGCTATGCACCACCACAGTTATCAGCAAATGCTGAATCGCATCTTATCGGTGGTAATACATGTCTACCCTTCCCATTCTCTAATCTAATTATCTCCTTTTAATATTAAATAGACAGAGTCGAGGTCGAAAGAAACGGATGTTTATATATCTCAAAATAGTGGTGACTAGAAAACGACAAAGTTTTCTTGGCAGTAAAATAAGATTATCTTATATATCTGTTCATCGATGCAATTATCAGTATAATTGTAAACTAATATCTGTGTCTTTTCTTTCTCTCTTTCTTTCCTGCAACTGTCTGCTGCTGGGATTCAATCAGGAATGAAATGTAAGTTTTCTCCTCTGTCAAAGCACTCTCTTTCGCTTCATTTTAACTTTCTAGTTGTAGAAGGACCCTCATTTATTTTGCTTTTGCTTTTCACCTTCAATGCTTCCTTGTGAAATGCTTCTTTGCTTTCAGGAAAGGTAATGGATCTATATGCCTGCTGCTTCTTTAAAGAAATAACCTACGGCCTGTTTTGGTTTCCCACATTATTTGATCGTTTTTGAACTTTGAACGCAGATACTGTAAGATTAGTCGGACCGAGGGGCCCCAGGGGGGTCTCAGTTTCTAGATATTTTGTTTGTTACTTTTCTTGCGATACATTGCTTCTCCGTAGTTTGACATTACTTGAGTTACTGCGAGCGTTGTCAATGTTCACAACACTTTGTTTTAAATAAATATAGTGGCAGGTTCAGTGGAAAACAGCCAGGAGAAACAGGAAGCTTGCCACCCAAATGGAAACTCATTCTTTGTCTTTCACCTTGCCTCATCCTCTTGGCTCGAGAATCGAATAGCTTTCTTTTTAATTATGCCCTTGAGTCACGTAAAACTTTCACTTGGAAGTTGAAACACACGGATGTTTTTTCGTATCACGAAAGAAATTCTCTTTTCTATGGATGGAGGCATAATTTTTTTAGTAGAACATAAAAAGCAAAAAAGTAAGGCACTCAAAGATGAAAATTTGGGGTTTGTAAGGAAAATGACAAAATCAAGGAATTTTCAGTCCAATGAATAAAATAAAGATTACAGCAGAAACATTAATAGAATTGGCAAAACGAGTTTACCACCGCCTTTATGGAACTATAAAGGCGGAATAACTTTCCAGTTCGCAAAAATCTAAATAATCTTTATCATCTTTATTATACTTGAGGAAGCGTATCAGTAAACTACAGACATCGCTCAAGTCATGCTTTGATACACTTTTCACTCGGTAAACAAAAACAGTAGAGAAAGACGTTTTCTGGTCGCACAACAAAACTTGATTGCTTTTTTGTCGGCACAAAGGCTTTCCGCTTTGAGTTTCTATTCTTACAAAGGGAATTAAATAAAGTAATTCTTTCTCTTCTTTCTGCTTGAGAAAGTAAGGAGTTTCTCCAAACGTATGTTTTGCGTGGGAGATTTTATTATATGCTTACTTAATGAAACATTCATTTGACTCTTATGTTACGTAAGCGGTGGTCTGTTGTTCGTAGTCATCCATTCATTTACACACATACATCTCCTCGCTTTCTCTTTATTTCGTCTTTGCTTTGCTCGTCTGCTTTGCTATAATGTGCAAAGAAAGCAAGTATTTCATCGTGTCACATCGCCATAATATTTCTTTACATGTTACTGTCGCTTTTATGGTGTCGGCAACGGTCTACCGTATTGATCCACTGACAGAACTCACTCTCTCTCCACTACTTTCTCGCTTCCTTAACGATGCGTTAGTATTTCTCGTAGACGACAACCGTCAAATGGCATAGATACATCTGGATGTAGGTAGTATTGAAATTCGGAGCTTTCGCTTACGCTTGCCAAAGCAGCAAAGTATATACCAAGACTTTCCCTTCGTTCATGAATTTTAACAAGCGAGAGAGTCTCCATGCGATTTTCTTTGGTAGGCATGCTCTCTGGTGCGTTGCTGATTTTCTAAATGATGTTTTTATGCCACACAAAAAGGCAATAATCATGATGACAGGTTGCGTAAATGTGTTTTACTTGGGATGGGAAAATGGATGTGTGTGAAAGTTGTTACGCCGGGGAACACTCCTTTGGGAATTACCATCAAATTTTTGTACGCAGATAATTGGCACGCACTATGCGTCAATTTAAGTCAACCAGACATCCAATGGGTGTTATAAATATGGCTTAGCAAATGCTTGTTGCTTGATTTATATTTGTTTTAGCGAATCGATTTTAGTTAATAGCCGAATGAAATGTTATTTTCTTTATTTAGTTATTTACAGTATAATCAATACATTCCTAACTGTTCGATTTGTTTTTCTTGTTATTTATAGATACCGACAACCAGCGTGTAATTATCTACGTGAAGGATGTTAACGATGAGAACCCATAGTGAGTTGAAGAAATTTGTTTTCAATTGTGATCGAAGGGAGATTGTCTTACACGATTCTAATAAATTTCTGCTACCTGTTCTTTTCCAGCTTCATTAATCGACCATTACCAATGCAAGCGGTGGTTCAGCTCAATGCTCCTCCAAACACTCCAGTTTTCACTTTGCAGGCTCGTGACCCAGATACGGACCACAGCATCCATTATTTTATCGTCAGAGATCGAAGTAAGTTTATTGAACTGTGAACAACAAAAAACGACTTGTATTTACCTTCGTTTATTGCACCATTTGCTTATTTACTCAAATCTTCACACTTCACTTTCTCAGTTAGGACACAAGAATTGAAAAATCTATGTAGTAGAACAGGATAAAAATCTATTTCGCATTGTTCCCTTCCCGTGCAAAATCGATAGATTAAAACTTCATTTAAAAAGGTGCTCGGGGACAAACTCATTTTAAAAAGTAAGCTGCACAATCCCACATTATTTGCAGATTCAATCTGAGTTGAGTTGATACTGCAAATCGCAAGCAACCAGTAGGAGAAATTCCATTACAACCGGGACGGTGTATCACGAATGGTATTACTTCTCCGCGTCATTAAATCTTCGAGATATGTGAGATGTGCGAACAAACCCGGACTTTAAGAGAAGAATAGGAACGCTTGCGACTCTCATTATTTGATCTGTTAGTTCAATGTAAAGAAACAATTTCTCCCTCAATCACGATCCAATTGTATTGTTACAACCAAGATACATGTTGTGAATTGCAAAGGTAGGCTAAAAGAATTCATGTACTCAAATCGTATTTATGGTAGTAAGGTAAGCAGCTCAACATTTCACATTTGAATTCCGAGCATTTTTCCTTTCGCCATTACGCAATCATTTTTGCAGACTGTTTCAAAATTTATTGGCCTAAATACTAAGTTGAGTGGAGATGGAAGAGGACAGCGAATGCTTGTCATGGATGTTCACGTACATTTCTAATGGTCCCGGTGATAACAACCGATAAGCTTTGTGAGATGCTTCTAACAAAGCCCAAATATATGTAAAGTTAAGAAAAGTTCCTTTGTCTCTATTAGAGGATTATGGGCAAGCTGTAGTAGAATGGGAAATAATTTAAGACATGTTAGGCATTCAGCCGCACTACCCTTCTGTTTGCACAAGTAAACAAAAGTTTGCACTCTCTGGGGAAAGGAAGAAGGGAAATTTGTTCGTAGTTTGTCGAAAGGAGAAAAGTTTATTTTCGTTCGGGAAGAGTACATTTCCGTGGTCGTTACCGCTCCAGAAAATACGTATCTACATTCAACCATTGTCAATCTGCAGAAGTCTGTATGAGGTTTGTGTAAAGACGCAGAAGCAAAAGAGGCAGTGAATTTGTACATGAACATTATTTGGTGAAAGGATGAAACGGATTCACCGACAAATAACATAGATTTAAGTAGGATATTTACACATAACCATTAAATACTACAACAAATTCAACAGCACTGTGAAGATCGGCATTTTTTGCTTTTATAAATAATGAACATATTGTGAAATGTATTGAATATATCAAAGCAAACTTTTAAAATATTTTTCTATTTTGTAGCTGGTGGGAGGTTTGAAGTGGATGAGCGATCGGGAGTTGTTCGGACTCGGGGAACGGATCCTTTTCAATTAGATATGGAGTATGTTTTGTATGTGAAAGCAGAAGATCAAAATGGAAGATTGGATGACAGGAGATTCCAATCTACCCCGGAAGAACGTTTATCCATTGTGGGTGGGAAGAGGCCCCCTCAATTTTACATGCCAAAGTATGAAGCAGAAATTCCAGAAAATCGAAAGAAAGATTCCGAGTAAGTGACAGACCTTCAAACCCAAAATAACATCTAAATCTATTTCTTAATTTTCAAACTGTTTCTTGTCCAACGAAATGAACAAATAGAAAGAAAAAATCTACTCACAACTTACAGCACAAAAATATTTCGGTACACTTTGGTTGTCTTGAAAAGTTGTTCTGCAATGTGACTTTGTAAAACAAAATTTATTGCTTCCATTGTGTAAATATCGATTTTTGTATTGACAATTTTGATAAAAAATGCTGATATAGGGAAGCATGCTGTGCGGACCGCACCAGAGCAGCGGTGCGAAAGATGACAAATAGTACTACTATGAAGTTGATTAATTGCTTTGTATGTTTTACTTCATACTGACTGCGCTACTTCTCAGGACAAAACGGGATGCGACATTTGCTTGTTTTGTGGTTTACCCGTTCACCAATACGATCATTGATCATAACGTCCAGACATTTTCATTTTGAAACTATGCAGTAAGGTTTGCTGTGCGTACGATCTCGTAACTAATTATGATAGTTTCATCTGAGATGTTGCAGTCCCAACATTATAAAGGAAATTGGGTCACAAAGAGTTTCCTATGGGAAGAGGACAGTTAACGCATTGAGAATTATGAATTGCAACTTTGCAACAACAACACCAAAATCCATATGATTTCCTTTTACTTTTATGAAAGCATTAGATAGATATGTACATTTACCATTTTCTTAAGCAAAATGAATTTAGCTGGATAGCTGGAAAAGTGAACACAAATTGTTAGACAGTAGGATTTTGACGAATATTATGTAGACTTTTTGCAAACCTCCGACTCTGCGTCCAGTCAGAGTTGCTTCTAACGTACCATGAGTAATACTATTTTTAGAATTTTGCAGTTTTACGACTTGTTGGTCATGTCACACCGATGAAACATTTTATTGAGTAGTTTGTAACTAAACTTGTGAACGAGTCAATTTATCCACCAATTTATAACCTCCACTACTGCAGTGCGTAACCGTTGAAATTATTATGTTGTTTCCAGAAGGAAGTTTTATTTTGCGACATCGACTTTCGACTTACAGAATAAACCAACTAGATATCGCGAAAGTTAAAGTTTTGCACGCATTACCTAAGAAATAATTTTATATCACAAAAGTGATGGCGCAAAGTTGGAAGATTTTATAGCTGATGTTATATCATAACGTTAGAAGCGGTGACAAGAAATCAAAATGTCATTTTAGAGTGGACAAGTGGATTTGCACGTTTGAGTGCAATTTATAATCCATTTTCTAATGTCAGTGAACGAGTCATTAGAAGAAAATGGAGAATTCTGTCTCCTTATGCCAAACATTGGTGACATGCCAGAAGGGCAAATTTGCGTCTGCCTTCATTTTAAAACCCTGAAAAGCAAATGGCTATACCTCTTATAATGTACTCATCAGTTTGACAGTCAGTTGGCTGCCAAATGTTACTGGATGGGTAACTTACCCAAATAAAGTTTTGCCTAATTTATCCATTATACAAGAAATTGCACAAGCTGGACTCACAGAAGATAGAAATGAAAGCACTCGGATTGAAGTTCTAATGTGATTTTTGGGGAACGAAGAAGCCATAAAATATAATTTTGTTTGTTAACTTTCTCTAACGGACGTTGATCGCTGTTACAGATTCTGTCTCCAAGCTCATTAATATCACTTTGCTTTAACATAACGCGAATGGAGCTGAGTGAAAGGCTGAGTGACACGAAAATGTAGACCATTTGAGGATGAAAAAATGATAAGGACACGATACCTATAGTTTCCCATTATACAATGACAATATGAATGATTTGCGAAACAGTCGTCTTAAAACAGTTTTTGCTGGTTGAAAGACAATTAAGACAGAAATATTGTATCCATGTATCCTGCGTGTCACACAAAAATGAAAATTTCTTATCACTGCCTATTGCAATCTATTTACACCAAAACAAAGGGAAAGTTGTAGAGAGAGCCTGTGAATTTTGTACGTCCAGGCTACGTGAGTTCACGGCTCTTTCACTTGTCAAAAATTGTGTTATGTGTTTTTAAGTGCTTTTTTTAAAAATGACGGTCACTTTTCAATAAACCTGCTGTTCCCATTCTCAGAAATGCATCAGTTTTATAATTACTTTGCTATAAGAAGTTCCTGATCTACCAATGCAAAACAAAGAAACAAAAAACAAAACAAACCGTATCACATTGCCTTGCTCAGAAATTCTTCTGACAGGAAAGGTGAAATTAATAACGACATTGACAGTTGAAGCGCATATGAAAAGCAACACAATGCCTTGCGTCATGCCCAACATTTGAAATAATTCGTTTTATCTAATATCCAAGTCACAGTTAATTAGATGGAAGAAGCGAGATATCTCGTAATCTATACTTTCACTTTATTTATTGTATGTGAAATGCGGACAAATTTTAATTGAATAAAGCTAAGACCAAAGACTGACTGATACATTTTGTTATCAAACACTTTCTGACAGAAGGTTTTTAGTTTTGCATAACACATTTCGCTGCCTAAAATAGCCAAAAATGGATTACAAACTGTGACCTCTGATCTTTTTAAAACATTTTCTTATTTTACGATTATAAAAGTAATGCTAAGTTAGCAAGTTACGTTTCTAAAAAGCACGAGGTTGGTTCTTTCAGAGTATTCAAGAATGCATTCACCCATAATACTAAGCAAGCATACGAAGACGTCAATATGGTCTATATTACATTTTTCAATACTCCATTTAAACATTTCGAGCTACCTGTTTGGTTTAGGAAAGTCGGGCATTGAATATAAAAGCAAACATTTTAGAAACGTATGGTTTTTATCTACAATGCTCCCATAACTTTAATCTGTAAGGCGAGGCGATGTACTTGCTCTGACGAGGAAACGTTTTCAGGTGTAAACTGCATCTAGAAATGAGACTTAGCATCGTAATGAACAGTTAGATTGGAAATATTTGTTTTCTTCTGAAGATTTTGGCTCCTAACTGCGGAACTTTGTCGAATATTTTTAGCATAGTAAGTCGTAGTATGTTTCATTTCTAGATGCAGTTTACACCTGAAAACGTTCCCTTTTGAGGGCTAAATGGACTTTCTCTTTACTTAAGCACATGAAGATTTTATTAAGCAAAATTCATAAAAGACTGATTCGCCTCTGGAGTTTATTCATATTTTATGAAGGACAAAAGAAACAATGAAAGAATAGAAAGAAGCAAACAAGCGTGTCACATTTTGTGTCTACACGCTCAAAGTCACTCCGTCGTAACCGTAAGATATAGTACATAATTTGGCTTATTGTTAGTACCGCATTTAAAATTAATAAGAGGGCGTTTTTGAAAACTCGCTTGAAGATTGAAAATGATAATATAAAAAGCTTGAGTAAAGTTCAAGGATGGCTCTCAAAATTCATACAGTGGTGCCACTAATGTGAAAAACTGCCCATTTCTGTCTGCCTTCTGTCTTATTCAGAGATTAAATATGAGAAGCAACACTTAAAAAATTGCCATTTTGTCAGCCAATAGTATTTTTGCAATGTAACACTAGTTTGTACAACACATTTTTGGAATTGTTTAAGAATTCAATGCCAAGTTGGTTGGTAGCGTGAACCAAAGATATTACTGCAAGTTGTGATAATTACCATTTAATGTTAAATGCGGCGAAAGTATTTTCGGTGTACAGCGAAAGCACACAATTGTGCAAGGTTTCCACTGTTTTTGGCAATTACAATAATCTAACGCAAAATTCATTTACTTTATGATTTTAGTATCATCTCCGTAAAAGCAAAGTCATTCGCTGACCGTGAAATTCGCTACACCCTTAAAGCACAAGGACATCAAGGCGCTGGAACCTTTAATATTGGGCCAAGCACTGGAATAGTAAAATTGGCAAAAGAGCTGGATTTTGAAGATCTCAGGCAGCCCCATGTTTATCAACTCATTGTAACTGCCACTGAAGATTCGGGTGGTTTCTCAACCACTGTGGAGGTACTTTTACTCTAGTTTATTAAATGGAAGTCTTTTCCCAGCCAAGTCAATAAGAATTATTTTTTCTGTTATCATAGTTAACGATTCGAGTAACGGACGTGAACGACAATGCGGTAAGTTAGTATATATATGAAAACGTGAAATCATATAAGAAACCACTGCAAATTGAGATGCTTGCACATTATTTCATGTTGACTTATCCAAATAATAATTTTGCCTTTCAACTTTTTGGGTTACAGCCAAAATTCGAGTTGCCCGGTAAGTACCATGACTTTTTATTGTAAATAAGTCATCCGAGTCATCATTATTGGCAAATTCAACTTTAGCTCTCTCAACACTAACCTGAGACATCACCAGCGAAAGAACCTGGTTTTATAACGATTTCTACATTGGTCTATTCAATTAATTTAAAATGTTGTGTGACTTTTATTAGATTACCAAGCCCATAACGTTGATGAAGATATCCCGATAGAGACTTCCATTTTGAAAGTGAAAGCATCGGATGCTGATTCGGGTTCGAATGCCGAAATCGAGTACCTGGTCTCGGATGAGCATTTCAGTATAGACACAAACGGTGTCATTAGAAATGCCAAGCAATTAGATGCTGACAACAATAACGCCTACTATGAATTTGTGGTTACTGCTCGTGACAAAGGTGTGTGCCATTTCCTTACAAATCACATAAAAATATTCATTGACCCATATAAATGAATCGAACAGATATTTTTACTGTAGGAATAACAATTTGTAATATATATTCTGCTGACTATTGCATTTCAGGTGACCCCGTTCAGACCGGAACTGCTACTGTTCGAATTTATACGAAGAATAAAAACGACGAGGAACCCAAATTTTCTCAACAAGTGTATACACCCAATGTTGATGAAAATGCTGGCCCGGACACATTGGTAACGACTGTTGTGGCATCCGACAAAGATGGTGATAATGTCAGGTTAGTTATGAGATGAAAAGTAAAAGGAAATGAAACGAAGATAATTGAACACGCCTGACTAATGTTTCCTTGTCCTTGACATTTTAGGTTCGGGTTTGTCGGGGGAGGCACGAAATCTGGCCAGTTTGTAATTGAGGACTACACTGGAGTCATTCGTCTTCACAGTGGATCAATAGATCTGGACCGTGATAAGTATGAGCTGAACGTGACTGCAGTCGACGATGGGTCATGTTGTGAAGGAGGGGCTTCCACGATTCATACCAGCACGGCAGTGGTTGTCGTCTTCATTACTGACGTTAACGATGTACGTTACTTTTAAATGTTTATACTTGATATGGGAGTATAATTATGGCCCACTGTGAACTTTTGTTATTTGATTTGATTTTATTCATGTTTTTATCTTTTCCATAATAGAACAAACCCATCTTCAAAGATTGTTCCACTTACAATCCAAAGGTCATGGAAGGAGCTCCAAATGGTACACCTGTGTTGAAGGTATGTACTTTTACTCACCTTACTGAGAATCAATTGGTTCATATACGGCAAAACTATTTATTAAACTATGTAAACTCTTGAAATCCAGGTCCACGCGACAGATGAAGACAAGGGTGTTAACGGCCAAGTGAAATACTCAATTGTGCAGCAACCCAATCAAAAAGGAGCGAAGTTTACTGTTAATCAAGAAACAGGAGAAATTTTCACGAACAAAGTAAATCACCTACTTTTACATACAATTTAATTTAAAATATTTAATTACCTACATATATCTATTTTCGTTATTCCAGGTGTTTGACAGAGAAGGAGACGACGGAAAATTTGTTTCTGTCACAGTAAAAGCAACTGACCACGGAGATCCTGCGTTGGAAGGTGTCTGCTCTTTCACAGTTGAAATTGAAGATCAGAATGGTAAACTAAACTAATTGAAACCTAGAAATTTATTTGTTTCAGTAAAAAAAGTATTGTGCTGAAAATATGTTTTTTTATAGATAACCCACCCCTTTTCGACCGTCAGGTATCATCGGCCACCATATCTTTAAAATATCAATTTGCATACCACCTCTCTCCGCAAAATTGTTAATTGTTCATTGTTGCTCGTTAATTTTATTCCAGAAATACGTTGAGAATGTCAAACAAGACACGAGTGTGATGACTAATATTCTCCGTGTCTCCGCCTCAGATGAAGATGCAGATAACAATGGTGCAATTGTGTATTCCCTCTCCGCTCCCCACAATCCCTCTGATCTTGAGTATTTTGAAATTCAACCTGAGTCAGGTTGGATTATCCTTAAGAAACCACTCGACGTAAGTCTCAGATGAAACATACTTTTAAAATTAGACATTTCAAAGGAAAATAGAGGCAGTAAAATAAGATTTAAATGTTAGGTGCAAAGTCAGATTCAATGGCAAGTTTGTATTAATTTACATATAATTTTAAACAGGCTTTCTCTTTTAGAAATTACTGGGCAGCAAGATAGGTAAAGATGGGTCTTTTCAGGTGCATTCACAACCAGCCTTATCTTTATAATCTCAAAATCAATTTATTTAGTAATTACAATTCATTTCTTCAGACGGGATCAAAAATTTCATTTCGGACTTTACCTGGGTTTCTGCAACTTTATAATAAAATTCTTAAATTCATTATCGGTCAAAAGTAAAGTTACTCCGCTTTAACATTGGTGTACATAAGGCTACTGGGTACAGTGGAACAAACAGAATAACATAATCATACTTAGATCTCACTTTATATCTAACTTTCACTTTCACTAAACTTTTGTCTACACTTGTATTCTAAATATTATCACAATTACGACACGAACTGCAATTACTTATCCAATTTATTCACGTACTCATTTAAAAACGCGTACCGGATTACGAAATTTTATTTTTTCTACAAATCAAATCAAAGTGATTCTTACTACACGCTTCAGTTTATTGTACAACTCTGTCGTGTGTTGAAAATTTTAGAGATAAATATACGTATTTCCCCAAGCACGTTAAATTTTTTGATGTTCATTGCTAAAATTTGCACAAGTCAACTTTTTCTCCCTATTATCAGAAAACCCTTCGTCGAACAAATAGTTACAACTTTGGACAAGTTTACCTTTTCCCTTCACTCTGAAATCACCCTCTTTTGTATCCTCCAAACTTTTCGTGTTTTAGTGTGTTGCTTTTATTTTTACGGGTGTTCATATGTTACTGTACTTGAGAGACAAGTGATCAACCGCTTGTTTTTATAAATTAGCTCCAGTCCTTCAAATGTTTCATGCATGTTCAATTCCTTTCGTTCGTCACCGATCTGATTTCAGAAAATGTAATAAGCGCATGATTTATGTTGGTTAATAATTTCCTATCCATTAATTTGAAAATTATTTGTGTTGTGTTCTATTTATAATATTTCCATTTGATCTTAAAGTCATGTTGCAGTTTTTGTGTTAATTGTCTCTCAACATTATTCGACACTTTTCTCTCTGAATTTATAAAATCGACCAAACAACTCAACATTTTTGGATGTCGCTGACTTTTCGTCGTTCCCTTCAAAATCTGTCAACATTCTGCTCTTTCATTTTCTACAGGCGTGCGCTTCTGTAAGGCGTCTTATTTTAAGCAATGTCTCGTTTTTAGTACATTTGCTAGTAGTTACTTGTAGTATTAAACTGACTGCTTTTACGCAAAGATCCTTACTCGCTTTTGATGTCTTTGAAAAAAGTAGCCTGCCAGTGTTTATCTGTAGCATGAATGCATGGATTTCATATATTAATAGTAATTGGTTGTGACTGTAATTAACTGTGACTGCTTATCCTTAATTTGATCACACATTAAAAAATATCCACTACACACAATTTTGAATGTGGATCAACAAATTCAACGTGGTGTATTTTACACTACACACCGAATCTAAAGTAGATTTTGATAATCGCGTTTTTAGAAAAGCAAAGTTGTAGTTACTTTTGTCATGCTATTTACGTATTTTTGATCCCTCTACTACTTTTTTGAGATTGGGAAAAAAGCATACAAATATTTTAAAATTGCATAAGCGTTTTTCACCGGCTGGTTAATTTTTGAGAACAGAACCGAAGGTGAAAGTCAATTTTTTTTCTAGAAGATGAAAATGTCTTTGAGACAAAGATTTGTGGCAAATTTTTTGGCTATGCCACAGTTTTGCATATAGAAATTTTGTGCATCAATGATTTTTGAGAAATACAAAATTGCTGCTGTAGATTTTAAGGAATGCTAAAGATTTTGTCTATGAATGCGAGAAGAAAATAAAAAGAAACGTAGAACGTAGTCCATGCCGTATTGTACAGTATTCAGCTGTATTATATACTGAAAGAACTATGTAAATATGGAATGAAGAAATATTTTTACCTTTTTGAAAGATGCTGTATACTACGTTTTTGACAAGTGGACTAGATTTGAGTGAAATATTTTTAGTTTGTGCTGTGGTAAAACTGTGTTAAGTATTTTGTGAGCAACTAGTCAAGCATATTTTGACTGGATTTTGATTAGCGTGAGAAATATCGCTTGCAAGTTCAAGCCTCAGACAAAGGGAAGGAGCCGCTGAATGCTGTAGTGGATGTGGAGTTGGATGTTGTCGACCGAAATAGTATGCCACCCATTTGGGATCAAGCTGCTTATGGACCCATTTTCATCCGTGAAAATGTCACTGTTGGTACTGTAGTGACCTCTGTTAAAGCTAGGTATGTGGTGTCAACGGTTTTGGTAATTTTTGATTTTGTTGTCTGTACCTTTCTCTTTTTCATTCTTCCTGTTTCTCTCTTTGTCTTTCACTTTCTCCTTACCTTTGGTCGTAGTTTCCTTTGGAAATCCTCTCCTGTTTACTATGTCTCATTAGCCGTGGTTAATGCTATATTTCCGTGTGTGTTAAAGTCAAAGCAATCTATGTGATTTCAATTTATCTCATTGTCAAAGACAAAAATTTAAAATCTGCAGTCCCAATGCACGGTTACTATCATTTTGTGTCAAGCTCAAGCTTCAACTGAAAATTCACAACTTCTTAAAGCGTGTCGTAATTGCTGTCAGTATCTACTTTAAAATTGCGGCTAATATTTCTAAATGTGTGTCTAAAATCGCAGAATTATGCGAAAGTAATTCTTTTCAATGGAAGTAAGTGAAAGTCTTAAAGCACAACGGTATTTCGGGGGTAGGTGTTGTGTTAATTTTTGCTAATGTATTTTAATGTAAAATGCGTTTTGCACAAGTTCTATTCAAGCCGATTTTTGCACTGATTTTTGCTGCACCTAATTTAAGGTTAATTGACGCACCGTTAAGTTTACACTTTACGAATTTTATACGCATATAATAATACACATTTAGTGAGTAAAAGTAATTAATATGTTAGGATTGTGGTTAGGGCAGTTTAATTAACTAAACAGGTAGAATATTATGAAGAAAGAAAGCTGCTTATTGTAAGGCTAATGTAAAATTTGATGATATCTGAACTGTGATGATGATGGTAATAAACTGGAAATGCATAGCGTGAATCCTACCGACTGGAAGCAGTAGCACAAGACAAAGGATTTCCCCCTCTGTCAAGGACTGTTGAAGTTCAGATTGACGTTGTGGACAGAGCAAACAATCCACCAGTCTGGGATAATGTCGTTTATGGACCCGTCCATGTCAAGGAAAACATGCCTGTTGGGGCGAAAGTTATATCAGTTAAAGCAAGGTCGGTAACCCACTCACCTCAATTTGCGTGAAGTTTTCCACCTCTCTGATGTTGATTGTTTGAATGATGATGTCGACCATCTCATCACACACTTCCTCCAAACAACGAAATTTTTCTGTAGTAAACCACGGAATAGTGTAATTGCTATTTTTGAGCAACGAAAATAATTTTACCCGTGGGAAAAGAATTTTTCAGAGCGAACTTAATTTTTGAGTACAAAAATAACAAAAAATTGCCGTGATAAATACAAAGTATTTGTAGATGTGCATCTCCAAAGAATACATTTTTTGATCTGCTAATATTTTGTACTCAGCAGACAAATACTTAACGGCATGTGTGAATATAACATTAGGATTAGTTGCTTTTTAACATAGTTATATGCTATGTGAAAATCGTCGTTTTAATTTATTGACGCTTAATGTATTTAAAAGCAAAGTCATATTAATGTGACAAATGAATTTTAAAGTGAATATCAGAAAAAAGGTTGACAAATTATGGCAAATCAAAAAGTCATAATATGTGTATATCTTTATGATATGTAGAAGTAGTCTGTAAAGGCCTCTAGTTGATAATTATCTGTGTAATACTAATTTAATTGTGCTGTGATTGCATTTTGGTTGCATGAAATTATTTATTGTACAAAATGTGCATGAATGGACAAATGTGATTTTTGTGATTTTGGTCACAAATAGAAAAAACTGGATACTGATTTTTGTAATAAGAACTCCAGTTGTTCAGTGCATGGGAACGTGTAAATTCAATCTGAGAAAAACGATTTTTGTCAAGGAAAGCTCGTGCCTCGTGCTAAATTTTTTTTGAAACAAATTCTGATTTTTGAGTTCCTCTTCTAGAGGAACAATGTAGCTAGTTACAAACCTATCATCATTTTTTCCAAAAATCTGTCAAGAATTTTTCTTGTGACTGCTTTCAATTTCAAATATGACTATTATAAAATTTGCAATCATTTTTAACGTTTTTGTAACAGTTTCTGATTAACATGTTGATGAATGTTGTTTTGTCGTGTATTATAATAACTCTTTCTTTCTAAACATGACTTCATCCTCCTACACAGTTCTGGGATAGAAGGGAATCCGACGGTTTTCTATCGATTGATACGTGGCTCTACAGCTCAAACGAATAAATACGACACATTCTATTTACAACAAAGGCAAGATAATGGATTCACTTGTAAGTACTAAGTTTTTTTTAAAATTTGCATACAATTTACTCAAGACTTAAACTACTCATACTACTCATCAGATTTTTCACTTAGCAGTAGTTAATTATAACATTCCTCATTCATTAATTCTCTTAATAATTTTTCTCAAAAAATTAGGGGCAGACATAAAAGTTGAATCATCCATTAGACTACGAGACTAACAAGGAGTATAATCTCACTATACGAGTTGAGGTAAGTCATACGTATCTTTTGGCATTTTATGAAAACTTGATGTTTTATTCGTTGACACTATATAATAATTCTCACATTCACATTCCCTTTGATTTTATAACTTTATAACTTTCTCTGGTTGTCAAAAAATTGCCAGCAATGATTATGAATTATTATATCAACAATACACTTTCACTCAAATTTTATAATCGGATAAAAACTTCTTTGTATCAGTGCCTCCCCGTTTTAATAAAATTACAATGCACTACGTACCTCAGTTGGGCTTTTGTTTAACCCTCACAAGAAATGACTAAACTACGTTGAATTCTCACTCCACTCAGGAATGATTTATCTTTGTTAGCTTAAAGTCGACAACGTATTATTTTCTCTGTGTTTTTTTGGGGTTGCATTCAAGGTTTCATGTGTGTTTTACTGCGGTGTGCATGAGTATTTTCACTCTTCGTGCGATTATATAATCTTCAGATTATGGAAATGGCGAAATCATAATTGAAATTCCATGTCAATACACAGAACAATGGAGCCCAGCAACTTGCATCGGAAGCTCACCATTTACATTATCCTGGAGGACGTCAATGATGAAATTCCACTGTTTACTGAGAGAGAGCAAGAAATGGTTGCCGAAGGGGAACCTGTTGGCACTCGAGTGACTCAAGTTAATGCCATAGACAAGGATGGAACGGCACCGAACAATTTGGTAAGTTTCGTTTGAATCATCACCACGATGATATGTTACGTATGACACTGCACTCTCTTTTTTAATAGGAGCCAGCATTTTTCCCATTCAGCGTATTCTTATCAAAATACAATAACCTAGCAAGAGCAAGGGATCAGACTTTTGTTTAGTCTAGGCTTTTAGCAGACGATTTTTACAAAAAATACTTTAGTATGAAGAAAGTAGAGAAATATGGCTTTCTCTTTGTGGAGATTATAACGCATCTTTGATTATGTATATACCTAACTCATAGCACGTTTCCAGAATTTTTTTCTAGACAATTCTTTTGAATTTCAAAACGATGCGGGATGCGGTTGTTTAATAATTGGGTGTCGTGTTTTCAATGCCAACTAGTTCTTTTGAATTTCAAAACGATGCGGGATGCGGTTGTTTAATAATTGGGTGTCGTGTTTTCAATGCCAACCAGTCTGTGTCTATTGAATAAATTCATGAGAACTTCGTATCTCTTCACAGGTCAAATATTACGTGGTTAACTCAGAGGGAAAGGATTACTTCGAAATCAATGAATTCACTGGTGAAATATTCACAAAGGTCGTATTTGACAGAGAGAAGCAGGCAGCGTACGCTCTTGCTATTGAAGCAAGGGATAGTGCTCCATCTGCAAGGCCAAACAGTAACGGACAACCAAACACAGGTGAGTTTAAAAGTTTATTTTAATACCATTTTCTCAGTTTAGCCTGTAGCACAATTTAATAATACTGCAAAGCTGATTATATAACCTAACTCCAAGGAACCAGTTGAGTCAATTACGCCAGTTTTGATCTAAAGAGTCAACCAAAACATTTATGCATGGTATGGGTAAATTAGACTGGAAGGTTCAATATAATTATCTAGAATTTTATCAACCACCAGATTAAACACTGCAACTTGGATTAGCCCCGAACTGTGGGCAAACTTGTAATAAATGAACTTGTGACTTTGGATGCAATCTGAAGAATTGATTTCCTTCCGCTCATTTTCTTCCGTCTGGTTTTCATTGAGCAAGGATTAATTATACAAAAGAAAAGTTTTCTGTTGAAATATTTATGAACATCACTTTCACAAAGTGCGTGAGACTTAAATCAGTATTAAGTAGGCTCATCTGGTTTAACTTTCTAACATAATCAGAGACTCG